>OVAN01010163.1:0-16045 GCA_900406275.1 Anastatica hierochuntica | reverse complement strand
CATCAGCAAAAATCACTAAAGTGTACTTTCTTTTAATAATAAGAAGGATTGGTCACGTATGCACTCACTTATTTTCTCTTAACTAGATGAATACCCGTACATACGTGCGGGTTTTGATTCGTTAAATAGAATCTCCAAAATTATTAGCTATATTTTTTTTGGAAAATTTAAGCTAGCATTAATATATTTAACTGAGTTTTACATCATTAAAAAATAAATACACATTCTCCTAAAATTAAAATATATAATTCATTTACCCATAAAGATTTGATGTTACATTTTTAGTTACGACTTAACTCTAAAAAATCTATTTTATTTATTTATTTATTGATTATCAAATATCATAAAATATGCTTATGTTAAACAGACGATTTTTTTCTTCGGATTCACTTTCGTCTTAGATTTATAACTTATTGAATAAAAAGAATGATATATAGATAACATGGAAAATATGAAAAACACTTAAAATATATAATTTATCTTTTCACACGTACATTGTTGTTAAAGATAGAAGATACTAAAAGAAAAAACCGCTAACTCTCTAAATATTACCAAAATATACATGTCAAATGGTAACAAACAATATCATAACTCAGTAGATAAACTAAAATTGATGAGTTTGTATTGCAAATTACTATGAGATTGTAATAGAAGTTATAGTTGCAGGAATAAAGCTTCTCCATGAGTTCGCGGTATCGCATCTCTATTTTTTTTACTTGACGTTAATCTCTCTTACTTTTAGTAGTATCCCTTTTTTATAAAAGAATATAGTCATGCGTTTTGAGTTTCTTTAAATTGTTGGTGTAAATACCTAAGAAGTTTGCAGTAAAACGATTCATTGACGTAAAAAATATCAACATTAGTGTCAGAGTGGAAGAGTCAATATAGTAGATGTTAGCTAAATTTTAAATAAATTCTTAATGATGTAAAATTAACCATAATAACTTATCTTTATGGAAGAATAAATAGTGAATAATTGCTAGTCATATTCATAGCTAATTGATACATGTCACCATGATGTCTGATGAATCGGCGTGTATGCGTGGGTTTTGTTCTAAAATTATTAACTACATTTTTTGTTGAAAATTTAAGGTAACACTAATATATTTAACAAAATTTTACATCATTAAGATAAAAATAGAAATACATTTTTCCTAAAATTAAAACACATAAATCATTTATCAATAAGGAATTTATGATGCATATTTAGTTTACGGCTCAACTCCTCAAAATATATTTTAATTATTTACTCATTATAAAATATCATGAAATATATTTATTTTAGAAAAATGATTTTGCTTTTTTTTTTGTGCACAGATTTTGCTTTTCTTTGAACTCATTTTTCTCATAGAAAATATAAAAATAATGGTGAAAAATATGAAAAACATTAAAATTTTGTAAATCATTTTGTTCACATGTAGATGGAACATCTCTTTGAATTGTCTTTCAAATATCTATTAAATTATAATTAAACTTTTAATGATGTACAATTAACCATGATAAATTATATTTAATAGAAAAATAAATATTGAAGAATAAATATTGAAGAATTTCAAAAGTCGTAGGGACACTTATCACCATGACATATAATGAGGTGACCCTCTCTTAGACAGAGTTGGCCACAAATCATATACATGATCCATAATTAATCATTTCATTATTCGAGTAATAGTTCATTATTTCTCCTAATTACAAAAATATACGTTCAATTTTGTGAAAGTGGAAGAGGTGGTGTTATCTACCTTGAAGTAGAACGCGCCAACTTTCGGTGGGCCAATAGTGCACTAAGTTATGACACGTGTCAGCTACGTCAGTGATGTGGCAGATTAATACCCGTACACGGTGCATTACTGAATTTTTTTTTGTTAAAAAGCATTAACGAATTTTTAAGGAAACTTAAACAGTCATGACTCGGTTTGGTTAAGTAGACCGGTTAGTAGATGGGTTATTATTGTCCATTATTGATTTTATGTTCAATTGTGTTTTTGATACTTGAAATTTGGACAATCTCGTTTGTTATTGCATTTCATCTTTGCGCACAGAGAGTCAGGGGCGAATCTTGAGTTTTTTACGTGGAGGTACTAATACACCATAAATAAAAGGATGGGGAAACATTACTAAATTTTAACTAAATTGATTTTTTTAAACAATGAGTGCACGTGCACTCCCTCTCCCTCAAATGGTTTCGCTCGAAACAGAGGCTATACATTGATTATTTATTGGATGTCTTTGAATTGAGAAGTCAAATATATAGTCCACATCAAGGAAGTACAAATTTTACACTAGCCGCATATGGAGAATTAATTGCTGGAATATTTCTCTGCCAAAAAATTGAGCCAAAATACTCTTTTCTTTAAAAATATTCCAAAAAATAATAAATTCAAAAATAATGGTTAAAGATTTCAAAACCTAAACTAATTTACTTATTTACAAACCTAATTACACTATCCATGGATCATTTGATCCATACTTGATCCGACTGCACTTAATCAATAGAAATTAAAAAAAAACCCACTCGCGACAAATCTTTTTCAAATCAAAATCGAAAATTTCCTCCTCCTATTTTTCGTGTTCTTCACTTTTTCAAATCGAATTTGGTACGACTTGGTGCGAATCCAGTAAGTTTTCCTCAATTTCGGACCGTCTTTTTTAGTTTTTGTTGAGTTGCTTGAAGAATCAATTCGAATTTGTTCGAAAACCTTACTCCAAGTTGGGTCCATGAATCTGATTTCATCTCTTGATTTTCTAGGTTGTTGAACAAATCATGGGTCCACGATGAAAAAACTTGAATTTCTCCCTAAATCGTAACCCTCGACGACGACTAGATGGTTCCGTACCGTCGATAGTAAGAAGAGTAGAAGAAGAAATAATCAAATCTGAATTGAAAGAAACATAGTCGAATCCTCGTCTTAATGAAAGGGTAAGTCTCTAAATTTGAAAGAATAAGTTAGATATAATATAACTTGGTTAAACTTGCGAAATTTAAATTTCAGATTGAGAAGGTATAACTTGATTAAACTTGGTATAACTTCATTGTTGGCAGGAATCGAATGTAGTGTCAGAACTGATGAAACCCGACGTGATGTACTTTCCCGCGAACGATGTATAAGAAGGCGAATAAAGTGTGAGGAAAGTGTAATGTTGGAAAAACTGTGAAAACAACAGAAGGAGTACTTGATAAAAGGGGAGAGATGACGTGGTTTTACTCCACAATTTAGACATATGTTTCATATGGGTAAGAAGTCAACACATAAGTGGATGGGAATGTGGATGCTTTTGCTAAGGACCGCGACACTAGACAAGAAGAAAGAACTATGGTTTATTGTCATAGAGGTCCCAATCCGTTATTATCTCAGAGAACACAATTGATTCCCAGATTATACTGCCATTCTTTGCCACGAGACTATGAAATGAAAGGTGGCACATCGTTTGTTGAGAAGTATTGGAAACCGGAGTCGAGAATTACATATAAAGAAGTGGAGAAGAAGATGGCAATGATGAAGGGAAAGACTTATGTGGGTCGGCTAAAGATGTCAATCCTTTATTTCTTGAGCAACTTCATCATCGGGAATAAAAGACACAGGAAAGGGCACCCGCTGTAGAAACTTTCTTTTTGAAAGTCATAAATGACGTAGATATGTGCATCGTGGGGGCGTTTGTCTTTTAAAAAAAAACATAGAGGACATCTTCATATTGATGGCACATCATGAAGGAGAGGCACAATGGGGATGGATTTTTCCTAGCTTCATTGTACCATTGGAGGTAAATTATTTTCTCATTCGATTTGTATTTTATATATATAAAACTTGTGTGAAGTGTTTTTCTAACTTGGTAGAACTAGTATAACCTGTGTGAAGTGTTTGTCTAACTTAGTAGAACTAGTATAATCTATATGAAGTCTCTTGTGTTTTGTAGCTTCTTGCATTTGATGCAATTCTTGGAAAGGCATTTCCAAGAATCTGTTAGTGGTGTAGACGAGAATTGTCCACGGATGTGCAAGACGAAGTATAAGATTAGTATCTCACGAGGTTTCACTCTTGCTATAATAAATGAGAAACTTGGCACAACCAATATTTATAATCACTTTATACTATAATACTCATTATTTATATGTAGATTTATTTTAACAATTTATTTTTTTTATATTTGGCAGGAGATTGAGAGTATACTGGATCCGTCTATCGAATAAGAAGAACTTCTGACTGAAATCATGGATGCCAATGCCAATCGCGGTTAGAATTATGTGGATGATTCGATTGTGGACATTTGGACAAAGATTCTAACTGATGAAAGGAAACTGATATTCTTTGAAGAGATTTTCAAGCTTGATGTGGCCGCTCGTGTATTTGATGAAAATTTGGATTTGGTTCCGACTATCGAGGTTGTGGTTGAGACTCCTGCAGTTGAGACTTTTGTGGCTGAGAATGTATTCAAAGATGCATTAGATGGATTGGAGAACGAGTTTGGGAAAATGATTTAAAAAAAAATGAAAAGTTTGATGGTCTTGAAAGTAGAGTAAAATCTCTAGAATCGCAAGTGGAGATCATGAGACAAGACCGAGAAGTTCAAGAGAAGGTTGGAGATTGTGATGAAGAAATTCTAGAAGAAGACCGAGACGATGAGAATGACAATGTGGGACGAGAAAGTGAAGGGATAATACATGAAGATGACCAAGGTTTTAGTGATGTCGGTGATGAAGACCATGGTGATCACGATGGTGATGGTTGAGGTGATGAACACAGTGATGACCACGACGATGACCACGGTGATGGTGAAGGTCGAGGTGATGACCACGATGATGGTGGTGGTAATGATGGTGGTGGAGAGAAAGTAGATAAGGAAGTGATTGACATCGATTAACCCCTTTAAATGCTCATTTCCTCAGTGCAATCCAAACTCAAGAGGAAGAGGGTTGAACGCAATAGGAGTTAAAAGAAGGGTGATGACTACGGTGAGAAAGGTGATGAGATAGGGAAATATATCATTGAAGAATGACGCAAGAAAGATTGTGATGATAGCGGTGAGAAGGGGGATGAGATAGAGAAAGAGATCGTTGAAGAAGAAGTTGATGGTGATGAGTCAAGTAAGAAGAATGAGGACGGAAAGCATTGATCCTATACAAGAAACAAGGGGAAACAAAAAGAGGAGGAGAAGACCGAGGAGAGCCAAATGAAGTTCAAACAAAAAAAATTAAGATTATAGACAAGATTTTTTGAGGGAGAACAAGAGCCATTATGAGTCACATTATGACAAAGCAACATAGCAAGAAAGGAGGATAAGTGATGGTTTTTAATTTGTTAAAATTTTATGTTATTTACTCGATGAAAATTGGCAAAACTTTGTTAAAGTTTGTTAGTATGGTTTTTTTAAAGTTTGTCAGACTTGGTTGGAGATTGTAAAACTATGTTATTTCCTTAAACTATCTAATTTTGATGTATGTTTTTGAAATAGAGTCGCAAGTTTCTCTCCCAGGCACAAGTTACTAGAGAGATCCTTAACCAATGGAACTCTCAATGAAGCTTACCTAAACTAGAAACAAACCTCTTCTTGTCCTTCACGTATCTCATTTCCCTCATTCCCAACCACTTTTCTTTGCTACTTTGGGGAAAAATATGAAGCCAACTACTTTCCGGTGAGACTCAAGCGGTTTCTTCCACCTCCGGTGACCTTCTCTGCCTCCCTCAAGGATTCCTCTCCAAGCTTCTGTCTTCTTTCTACATCAACAAAATCAGTGGTCTTGTGGCTAAGAAGAGGTTACCTGCAACTTAGTTTCTTTCACAGCTTGACTCTTCATCACTTTCTCCCTTCTTGGGATGGCTCTTCAGATCCTGTCCTAGTTCTACAGCAAAGCAATAGTAAGCTAAACCCTCATACTCTTAATCTCATATAAGCGGATATATCTTGGTGGAGATGATACCGGAGGCTTAAGAAGATGCAACCTGTGAAGTAGCTCCAATTCACAGTTTTATTTTCGTCACTCTCTCCCTTCATGGGATGCTCTTCATATCCTTCCATAATCCTACAACAAGTTAACAGTAAGAAAAACTCTACTCTCCACAAAACCGCATAAGGAGATACAACTTTTAACAACAAACAGACAATGGAGAACCATCAAAACAACTCTTCTCCTCTTGAGGATGACATAATAGACTTACCACAGGTTGACAATGCAGATCTGATAGCCTAGTTAAACTTGAGCCTAGTGGGAAGAATGTTCCATACAGCGGGCAGAAGCACTAAAGCTTTGATAACTTTCATGCCTAGACCTCAGATTTGGGATGTAGAAGGCAGAGTGCGAGGCATAGACCTCGACAATTCCCGCTTCCAGTTCGACTTTGACTCAGAAGTAGACCTACTGAAGGTGTTAGGGAAGAGGCCTTGCCACTTCAATAATTGGAGCTTCTCTTTGGAACGTTGGGCTCCCCACATCAACAACGACTTTCCCAATTTCATAACCTTCATGTGAAAGTTGGAGGCATCCCCATTCATTTTTGGAAGGCTAAGATATTTAGTACCATCAGATCTCTTCTTAGAACAGTCCGGACTATTGATGCAAGACCATCCAGGCTGAAAATCGCTGCTAATGGAGACCTTCCTTTGTAGTTTGAAAGGAGAGTTAGACTTCCAAGTGGAGAAGTTTTGCCAATCACTCTTTCGTATGAAAAACTTTACCGGTGGTGCTTTAATTGTAGAAGAATCTCCCACGAAGAAATGACTTGTCCTCTCTTAACTGAAGCTCAACGACAGGAGCGAAGAACTGCAAGAGAGGCAGCAAGAGAAGCCTCAATAGTTAGCAGAGAGGCTGCAAAAAGGATAGAGCAACAACCTGCGCAGGCAAAAAAAGAAGCAGTCAGGTTCAATCGGTCTTATAATGAAGGCAGTAGAGAGAGAGGTGCTTACTACACTGACAAACTTGAGGATAAGGGAGAAAGACGGTTTTACTCAAACCGAGAGGAGGCTCACAGAGGACCAAACCACAGAGCCTTGAATCGTGCGTACCCGGCTAGGGAGAGTGTGTGGAGACGCCTGGATTCCCGCCAATCTTTGCCGCAGAGAGTTGCTGATCAGCCTTGTTACCGAGAGCTCCCAGGTCCGCCAGACGATCTCTACCCATTCCGGAAAAGAAGACATGATGATGAGGCCTCAACAAGCCATTCGAAACCACCAGCAAGAAGTTCTCATGAGCAATATAAGGAAAGGAGTCACGTGGAGAAAAATCACTTACCTTTGAGTATAAACGAGGATCGCAGAGCCTCGTCAGACTCCCAAAGAACCGTTTCGGAGTAGCCTCTTTGTAGATATCGTGAACCTGTTAGGGAAGAGCCCCGATATGTATCTCCCCAAATGATACGTACTAGACCCTATCGGCTCAATCTACAAAGAGGTGTAAATGCAAAGCAAAGCGCAAGACAGGAGATGATGTTTCCTCAGACATTCGATCTTCAGCAAAGAAAATTCTGGACTTTCAAGCTGCAGAGACAGAACCACAAAACAGTTACAAAGGCAAATCTGGATTAATTCCAAGTTCTGATCAACAAAAAGAGAAGAAGAAAAGCTGGTATGAAATGACCTTAGAAGAAGAAGATGTAGATGAAGAGATGGTCGATGAAGAATATCAAAGAAGCATCCTCTCTAATCGTAATGATGTTATGGAGGATCAAGAGTTTGAGCAAGGCCTTATCCCTCAATCTGAGGAGATCTGTGAGCAACACTTATCAATGCCCAACGATCAAACCATTCCGATGGAGGAAGACACACAGACGAAAGAGAATCTCGATGGGGAAGACTCTCAAATTGATGCGCTACTGGATGAAAATTGGGACGATGATGATCTCTTAGATGAGGACCTGTCGGAAGAGCAAGAAGAGGAACTGGAACCGGAATTGATGCCGAAGTCGGAGCTGGGATCCGTCGCGACTCAACTGGACGCGACACCAATGGAGGTGTCACCAAATCTCATTGCTGCAAATCCAGGAGATGCTCTCCAAAATTTAGCGGTGACTTCAGGGATTAGCCTTGGTGCAGGGATTAGCCTTGGTGGACTCCCTCCACGAGGTCCTCATCTACGAATATCACCACGCCAGAAAAAGAAACTTCCTCTCGCCGGAGTATCAATGAAGAAGTTGAATGCCCTGACTCCAAGAATATCGCCAAGAACAAAGGGGGAGGGAGGCTTTGGTGGGCCTAAAATCAAGTCCACATGCACAAAAGAAAGTCTACCAAGTTCAAATGAGCCTAATGTGAGTATTGGGCCAGCCAACACAAACCATCTCACTCGTAGGAAGATTCATATGTCACATCCCAAAACGTTATCGGATCTGCTCCCGGTTCAGCCACGGCTCAGAAACCGGAGGAAAAAGAAAAATGAATATTATCGCTTGGAATTGTCAAGGGGCGGGAGCCGACTTGACAAAGGAACACTTGGAAGATTTGCATCGTTGTTTTGCGCCTAGTTTTTTATTTCTTTCTGAGACTAAGAACAATCGTTATTTTCTGCAAGATATGCAACTTTATTTTGGTTATGATCATGTATGTACCATGGAACCGAGAGGTCGAAGCAGAGGACTAGCTCTCTTTTATATGAATGAGCTTTCAGTTACTATCATTTATGCGGATAATCATATAATTGATATCGAGACAAAAATCGAAGGACACAAAAGTTATATAACATGCGTTTACGGAGATCCGATAATAAAGTACCGAGAGGATGTGTGGGAGCGGCTAACGCGGTTTAGTCTTTCTCGAGATGATGCTTGGCTTATGATAGGTGATTTTAATGAAATCCTTGGTAACCATGAAAAGCGCTATGGAAAACGAAGACCAGAATCCTCTTTCATCCCATTATGGACCATACTTGATAATTGCGGAATGATCGAATTCCCCTTTAAGGGCAGCTTTCTCTCCTGGGTAGGAATACGAAGCAATGGGAAAATCAAATGTCGACTAGATAAGGCAGTTGGAAATAAAATATGGCATAATCGTTTTTCCCACACTAATGTGGAGTATCTGAAACTTTGGGGCTCAGACCATAAACCACTTCTCGCCCGGATCCAGTCGGGACCACGGTCCTCGAAGAGAAATTTTAAATTCGACAAGAGATGGTTTGGGAAACCGGGGTTCAAGGAAGCGGTCAAGGAAGGCTGGGCTGTTTACGACCCAACTAATGAGCGTGATTTCCACAGAAAAATAGTATCATGTAGAAGACATATCTCCTCCTGGAAGAAAACTAACCAATCCAATGTGGCCGCCCGTATTGAGGAACTCAAGGCTATGATTGATGTAGCTCAATCCGATGATGATACAACAACGGAAGAGGTGGAAGTTCTGAGACGATGCTTAATAGAAGCTTTTCGAGACGAAGACTTGTTTTGGAAAAAAAGAGTAGGACCCAATGGCATAAGGAGGGAGACATATCTACTGCCTTTTTCTTTTCCACTACAAAACAACGCCGAGCTAAGAACCATTTCCTTGGACTAAAGAACAAAAACGGGGTAATGGTGGAGAACCCGAACGGAATAGAAAGAATATCTACAAATTATTTCCGGAATACTTTCACCACCTCGAATCCAAGAAATTTTGATGAGGCACTCCGGTTTATTACCGCGAAGGTTCCAGATACTACAAATTGGCTACTGATCTGAGAACCGTCTGTCGATGAAATAAAAGCAGCTGTTTTTGACATCAACCCAGATAAGACCCCGGGACCCGACGTGATGACGAGTCGTCTCTATCAAAGATTCTCGCCAGTTAAGGGCCAAGACATTGTCAATTTGGTAAAGAAATTCTTCATTTCGGAACGTTTCGACCCTAGGTTAAATTAAACGAATATTTGCCTCATCCCGAAGACTGAGAGACCTCGGGAGATGACAAAATTTCGACCGATCAACCTCTGTAACGAGAGTTACAAGATCATCTCTAAGATCTTGCAAAAGACTTTAAAGATTTTCCCGAAATTAATTTCGGAGACATAATCAGCCTTTATGGCTAGACGACTAATCACAGATAATATCCTTCTCGCCCAAGAGAATTTTCACGCTCTGCGAACGAGCTCGATGTGTAAATCTAAGTTCATGGCAATAAAAACGGATATGAGTAAAGCCTACGACCGAGTCGAGTGGAGCTTTCTCGAAGCATTGATGCTAAAACTTGGTTTCCACCCAAAATGGGTGAGGTGGATGTTGTATTGTATATCTTCAGTATCCTACCAAATACTTATTAATGGAGAGGCGAAATGTTGTATTAAACCTACTCGAGGTCTGAGACAGGGTGACCCGTTGTCCCCTTTCCTCTTCATAATTCTCACAGAGGCCCTCATATCCCTGCTTAATGGGGGCATAAATGGAACGTCGTATAACAGGCCTACGGATTGCCTGAGTGAGTCCTTCTGTGTCACACCTTCTTTTTGCTGATGATAGCTTGTTCTTCTGTAAGGCCAACCTCCTGCAAAGTGTAGAGATTTTCAAGATAATAGAGATATACGGAGCAACATCTGGTCAACAACTTAACCGATCAAAGTCCTCTATTGTCTTTGGGAAATTGGTGGATTCACAGACCAAGAGACAAATCAAAGCTATGATAGGTATCTCTAAAGAAGGGGGTATGGGGATGTACTTGGGAATCCCTGAACAATTATGTGGTTCAAAAAAGAAAGTTTTTGCCTTTATTCAAGAGAGATTAAGTAACAGAGTTAATACTTGGACCGCGAAATTCCTCTCTAAAGGAGGTAAAGAGATTCTCATTAAATCTGTAGCACAAGCGCTTCCGACTTATTCTATGTCGTGTTTCCTCCTCCCATAATGTGTCATCGCGAAGCTTAACAGTGCTACCGCTAATTTTTGGTGGAGTTCAAAAAACAACAGCAATGGCCTTCACTGGATAGCATGGGATAAGATCTGTACTCCCCATGAGTTGGGTGGACTGGGGTTCAAAGACCTACATGATTTTAATTTAGCCCTACTAGCTAAACAGCTTTGGCATCTTCTACATTTCCCATCTTCCCTCTTTGCCCGGGTTCTTAGAGGCCGATATTTTAGACACTCATCTCCCCTGGAGGTCTTTGAATCTCAATCCCCATCCTTTGGATGGAGAAGTATCTTGACTGTAAGACCAATCCTTTTTAGAGGTCTAAGGAAGAATATTGGATCGGGAATCAATACTAGTGTATGGTATGAACCATGGATTCCAACTGTCCCGACCCGTTCGGCGAAGCCTATCATCCGATCTCAGGATTGAGATCCTTCCTTACTAGTGAGTGATATGATACGATGAGACTCGAATGGATGGGACGAGATACGTCTTAGAGGACTCATCCACCCTGAGGATATTCCATTAATCCTCGGGATGAGACCGAGTTGGGTCTTCACGCAGGATAGTTATGCATCGTTTCATACGAAGTCAGGAGTTTATACAGTTAGATCAAGGTACGAGATAGCGAGTAAGATGAGATCCGAGTTAACCCATGCGCCACTTCTCGAGCCAAGCACTACAGCTCTAAAGAGCCAAGTTCGGAAAATGAAGACATCAAAAAAGCTACAACATTTCATGTGGCAAGTCCTATCAGGATGTGTGGCTACATGTCAGAATCTTACCTACCGTCATTTGGGCACGGACCGTAGCTGCCCAAGATGTGGAGATCATGAGGAAACAATAAATCATCTACTATTCGAATGCCCGCTAGCTTTTCAGGTGTGGGCACTTTCTAGTTTCCCCACCCTTCCAGGTCTCTTCCCGAGTACATTCTTTTACCGAAATATGGATCATCTCCTTTGGAGAACCAAGAATTCGGGTTTATCAGAAACAAAATGAGATCTTTTCTCTTGGATTCTTTGGTACATTTGGAAAGCAAGAAATGAAAAAGTTTTTAACGGAAAGAATATTTCACCCTTGGACACCCTTCAGTTAGCAACCCTAGAAGCAGAAATTTGGAGATCAACAAACCGCATAGAGGAAGACGAAGACGAGGAGGACAATAGGATGACAATCCCCTCGGTATTACCTTTGGTAACAGCTTAATCCCTCACATGTCAAGTGGATGCCTCCTGGACGGAAACCGGACCAGTGAGTGGATTGGGGTGGTGCCTTAAGGATCTAGAGGGGAGGTATCTTCGGGGTATGAAAGGATGCAGACAAAGCCTTTCTTCTCTTCATGCAGAACTTGATGGCCTCATTTGAGCCATGTCTTGCTTATTGGGGAGGCGCTTTTCTTCAGTCATGATAGAAACAAATTGCTCGTCTCTTATTGCGATATCAGAGAACCCCAAGGATTGGCCAACTTTTAGCTCGGAGATGGATTACTTATTCTCTCTTCGTGATAGATTTTTGGAGTTCAGTTTGTGTCATATCTCTAGAGTGTTTAACGTTCGTGCCAACGCCCTTGCAAAAGGACACGAGCACGAGGTTCCATTTTCTACCATGTTAGTTATGTAGGACCGGTTTGGTTTAGACTCGACGCAAACCTATTCCCACCGATCTAATTCCTGATTGGTGTTTTGAGACAAAAAAAATCTAATTTTGGTGTTTTACTTTTGTCATACTTGGTGAGTTAGATGATAAACTATTTTAAATTTCTATTTGTCTAACTTTGTATAACTTGGTAAAATTTGTGCATATCGTATTTGTCTAACTTTTTATAACTTGTGCATATTCTATTTGTCTAACTTTGTATAACTTGGTAAAACTTATGTATATTCTATTTGTCTCTATTTTTATAACTTGCTAAAACTTGTGCATATTTTATTTGCCTCACTTTTTATAACTTGGTACCACTTGTGCATATTCTAATTGTCTCACTTTTTATAACTTGGTAAAACTTGTGCATATTCAATTTGTCTGACCTTGTATAACTTGGCAAAATTTGTGTTTATTCTATTTGTCTGACTTATTATAACTTGGTAAAAGTTTTGACTTCTTATAAGTTTTCGAACGTGATGTGAAATGACTACCAAAAATTACATAAGTTATACTCAAATATCCAAAAGTAACATAAGTTATAACTACAACTTCTTGTAGAACCATGTTATGATGACAACGACGAGAAGAAAACCGCATAAAACAACGAGTAATATTGATTCCAATGTCTTCTTCCTCTCATTTTTGGGTCCTTCCATCTTCTTTTCCATCTTAAGAAGTCGGATTTCGTCTTCAAGAACACTAAATTCATATTTCAATTTTGTTACCTCATCCACCAATGCGTCATCCACCCATTTGAAAGTGTGACTATCGTTCATAAGCTACAAACATTACATAAATTAACAATAGTTATTATATTAACCTTTCAAAATTTTGGAAACAATTGTCAAAAATGAGTTGAAATTAACCTTTCTTTCTGCGGCATACACGCCAGTAGTAACAAAAATAAGGATTAGGCTCAGATATTTAGATTCGTTGAGTGATTGATGCGCCACTCGAAATCGAAGCCTCCCCCCCAAAACATTGCTCATTTTCGATATAAAGAGGAGATAAATGGAGAGGAGAGACAAGAGACACCAAAGACATAGAGAGGAGAAGCCCAAATTTTTTTTGACAGAGAGAGACGAGAGAGACGAGAGATTTCGATTTTGGATATAAAATATAGGTTTGATTTTGGATCAAAAATACATTAGGGTTTTATTTGATTTTTTAAAATATATTTCTTTAAATTGGGGGGGGGGGAACCTAGATTTTTATTTGGTTTGATTCATTTGCTTTGGGGAAGAAACAAAAAATGAAAAAAAAAATAACAAAAAAAGACGGCGCCGCTTTTTTATGAGTTACTGACGTGGCGTCGTCAAAATCGGTAAGTTATACTAAAGTGTCAAGTTTTACCATTTTTGTACAAGTTATACTTTTTATTTTTTTACAGTTTATTTGATTTTACCACAAGCAAATGTAATCATTGATGGTTATACCAATGATATCATGTTATTTGGATACATTTCTAATAGATTCATGCAAAAATTTATGACAAAAAGTCATTTATTTGATTTTTGTTATATTATGTGATGAATGTTAAGAAAGATATGATAAAAGTATATGTAGTTTTATGTGAAATAAAAAAGATATGAAACATACAACTTGACTTTTTTTTTGCCATTTTAGTTATGTAAAATTATATTTCAATATGTTTTTACTTACGATGATGATTTAATTAATTTTTTAAGGCGACTAATTGTAGTTGGGTCATAACTATACAATTTATACAAAGTCATTAAAACACAAATGTATAATTATACCATCATGAAAGTAAGTTTTACCAAGTCATAAAAAACAATTGTTTTACAATTGTTTTATAAAGGCATAGAAAACACAATTGAATAGTTATAGGATTACAAAGAACAAGTTATACTATCGTGAAAATAATTTATACCAAGTCATTCAAAAAAGACATAAAACAACTAATCTTTGTCTTGGCCTTGGATACTATACTCGAACCAATTTTCCAAATTCCTGCTAGCCACTAATTTGTTTTGCCTATGAGGTTCTCCAAATCAAGGAATCCTAGTTTTTTGAACTCTTCCATTTCTTTTTAGGTGTTTTGGCGGAAAGACGTACAACTTTCGAATATCTTCTGGAACAATCCACTTGTCGTTATCCAAAACTGGATAAAGTGTCTTCGTATACGCCAATTGATGCACCAAGTAATAAAGTGAGCACAAATTATACTAGTCTTTCATATCCGTCGGCCTAATATCCTGCTTCACATACTTGTAGATAGATGCAATCGCATGTACACACGAGTACTTGTCTATATTTAAATATTTGCAATTGCAAGTTTTATGTCTCAAATCCACCATGTAACTCATCTTGTAGCATCCAATGACACTATATTCAAGTTTAAAAGAGTTTAGCTCGAGAACCGGTAATTTCGTAGCCTCCGCACATCTACCATGAAGTTCATTTTCCACATAAGGCACTAATTGACGCCCCTCCGGTATAACACTTGCATCTTTCCTATATAGATTAAATCACTATGACATTTTTGCAATAACTACATCAAGCAAACATAATATAGGATACTTCCTTGCGTTCACAAATGTCACATTCATAGACTCTGCCTCATTGATCGTATTTATGTTGTATCTTTCACCGAGAAAATAACATCTTGCCCATTTTTGCACATCTACACTCTCATCAAGGTACTTAGCCACGGTAGGAAACCTACTTCTAAACTCATCATGTGCTCTCAAAAACTCCACCTCCCTATAAATGCTACCAATTTCCTTAAATGTTTTACCGGCTTCCTCTTTGTACTCGTGTGACACTTTTGTTCTCACGTTCTGGAAATATGATAAAGATAATATCCTTGTTGAGAGGTCGGATGCACCTCAGCCACTGCCTTGATGAGACTTGCATTTTTGTCAGAAATAAAGACCAACTCACGACTATCCGGTATAATGGTATTCAACATATTGAAAAAATACCTCCAAGAAGCATCTTTTTCACCATCTACAATATCAAAAGCAATGGGATAATGGTGACTGTTTGGATCCTGAATCGTGGCAACAATTAGAACACCACTGTACACAGTCTTAAGAATAGTTGCATCAACGATGATTACTTTTCTCATCGCTTTGAACCCTTCAATGGACGATCATAAAGCAACAAAAAGGTATTTGATCCTTTTTTCTCCATCCAATAACAAACTCGTATTCATCCCAGGATTCATGTTCTCTAGCATATACAAGTAAGATGACAAGATCTTGTAATCTTCGTCTGGAGTACCACACACATTATTAATCGCTTGTTTTTTCCCTCTAAGTGTCGTGGAGTACGACACTTCCACACCAACTCTTCTTTGGAGGAGGCNATTCGAATAAAATGGTGTTTTAATATGTATTTGGTTCTTTTTGGAGTCTTTTGGGGTTCTTTAGTGTTTTTACAGGATTTAGGTTGCTTTGGAGCGAAACATAACAAATTGGGCCAAAAACAGATATTTGGAATGCAGAATCCTGCTGAAGCATCAGAAGTTTGGCCCTGTTTGAATGAATTTCCACCGTTGGATCGAGCTGAAGTTTTCAAACAAGATAGCCACGTGAGTTAGCTTTAATTTGGAGGTGGTTTGAAGGAA
>OVAN01010162.1:0-16046 GCA_900406275.1 Anastatica hierochuntica | reverse complement strand
TCACTGTTCCTCGGTTTTTCGTTCTTTACCGTTTTAATCTGGTCTAATTTTTTTTGGGTTTATTAATCCAACCTGACTATATTTCGGTTTGTGGTCGAACCCGGTTCGATCCCCAAAGTGATCCGGTTTTAAAAATATTGCATAGCACGTATAGAAAAAATTAAAATATAAATATAAGGAAATTAAAATTACAAAACTATTAATATAGAGAATTATTATGTATTTTATAATTTCTTTATATGAGTTGTACAATAAAAATTCTAACAACGATAATACAAACGAGTTGACTTTATAATCTTATCATTGTTTAGCCCGGTACATAAATATATGAAAGGAGAAACTAATTTTCATTTTGACATCGAAAATTCATATTGTTAATACGTTTCAACAATAAAATTATATGGTTTATACTATAGTTTGTTTATACTATATTGAGGGCCTGAGAGCCAAAGTATTATAATGAAATAGCTTTGATCAAAAAAAAAACTCATATCATCTTTAAATCTCTTTTTGTATTAGATTATATCCAAAAATGAATCTCGCGCTTTCAAAACGCGGATCAAAATCTAGTTTTTATCATTAAAACCAAAACATATCTGACTCGATCTGAACGCGTATGGGTTCAATACTCGACCGAGTAAGCTGACGTGTAAAACATGAAAATGGATATCAAACGTCATCGTTTTAGTAAACAGGCCGAACTTTTAGGAATGGTTATATTTAGGCCTAGTAATAAATGAGCCTACCTTCCGTAAAATTACAGGTTTGCCACTTACTTCTTCTCTGATTCAGCCCCTTTCGTTGGTTCGTCAGATTTGCGCTCAAACCCCTCAAGAGAGTGACGACGACCCAGAGAAAATGTGGAAGTCCGCCGTAAGAATCGCCGCCGGAAATCTCAAATTAAATCGGAGCTCTTGGATTCCTCTAAACGATACCGTTTGTCATTTCCCAGCGCCGTCTTCAGCCGCCGCGGGAACACTCATCCCGGGTTTAGATCATGTTCATCGCTGCTTTTCATCTTCAAAGAGCATGAAATCTTCTACTACTAAGACGAAGAAAGCTGAAGGCAAAAAATCCAAATCTAAAGGTGACGATTCTGGTGCTGCGAGAGCCGATGACGGAGAGTTCGTGGCCGCCGGAGTAGATGACCTCGAGGCGGCTCGAGCTAAGAGGCTAGCTGATGATGAGAAGATTCCTTCTCTAGATGTAGGTCCTAATGGACGACCTCTCTTTACTCCCAAAGGCACTACTCTTTCGCAGCTATCTCACAAGGACATTGGCTCCTATTTCAAATTCGAGTATCTCTCTCTCTTTCTCTTCCTTACTCTCTCTGGTCTTGTGTTTATATTTTCATAATCATGTATCAATCATTGTGTGTTGATGTTATGATAGTGAGGCAGCATTGAAAACAGTTTTGCCTGAGGGATTGGCTTCAGGAATTGAAGATGAGTTTAAAAAATCATTGAGACCTGCATTGCTTGTCAGAAAGAGTTTCTTGTCTTTGAGAGATAACTTCAGACGCATTGTTGATCCTCCCATGTGGCCTAGTGATAGTAAAGGTGTGTTCTTTCTTCATCCTTGTTTTCTCTTTATGTAGATTTCTTAAGAGTATGAATAGTTATCTCTTCTGTGGTCATTCTAGTTAGTTTGTTAGTTAAGCCTTCTTGTCGTTTTCGTGAGCCATATGTTTTTAAATCATTGCGTACTTTCTTTTATGAAAAGGTGTCAAACCTAAGAAACAGATTGTCTTGGATGGCCCTGTTAAAAGTGGAAAGAGTATTGCTCTGGCGATGCTTGTTCACTGGGCACGTGATGAAGGGTGGCTAGTTTTATATGCACCGAAAGGCCGTGACTGGACTCATGGAGGCTACTTCTATAAGAATCCACATACAGGTTTTTGGGACACTCCTCTACAAGCTGAGAGTATTCTTCAGGCAAGATTTCACATGCCTCTCCTCTTTTGGGAATGGAGTTCCTTCTAGTTAAGAGCATCTTTTTTTTATAAATTTAAACTTCTGTAGGATTTTGTCAAGTTCAATGAGTCCCGCCTAAGACAGTTACGCTGCAAAATCTCTGATCCTATTGTGCTTGGAGAGGGTGCGGGTGTAGGATACTTGAAAGGAGCAGATACAATGCCGATTCCTGAAAATTCAACTCTATATGACCTTGTGCAAATGGGGATTAAGAGCACCCATGCAGCTGTTAACGTTGTGGTGCGACTTAGAAAAGAACTCTCACTTGTCAAAGATGTACCAGTGTTGATTGTAATTGATCAAGTTAGTTCCCAAATTTCCCTTTCAAGATAGCCTTTTTAGTCGTATGTTATCAAAAACTGCCCTTCTTTGCTAATATCATTGCTGCGTGCTTCTTGTTGCTTCCTTGCGTGTTCAGTACAACAGTTGGTTTACATTCAGTGAGTTTGAAGAGCCTGCAACGCCACGTTCTTGTCGACCTATACATGCCAGAGAGCTTACAACGGTGCATCTCATTTCCAGATTTTATCAGATTTAGAGGCTGAAAAATACCCGATTGACACAATTCTTTTGGGCAGGTGAATGCTTTCAGGAGCATGATGCATGATGATATGATGGTGGGTGCATTCTCACATTCAACAGCAGTAGGAAAACTACGCAAAGATTTGCCAGATGTTCCGGTTGATGCTCGTCAG
Organism: Anastatica hierochuntica; assembly: GCA_900406275.1. Lineage (NCBI taxonomy): Eukaryota > Viridiplantae > Streptophyta > Magnoliopsida > Brassicales > Brassicaceae > Anastatica > Anastatica hierochuntica. Next base: position 13,378 of record OVAN01010162.1, on the reverse strand, counting down.
ATTCTCCCTCGTTATTCTTTGGATGAAGCAGAAGCTGTGTGCTATTACTATCTTCGGTGAGTTACATGAAAACCAAATCTTATGTCAAAGGATAATAGTACTCAGTTCCCTCTCTAGTCGTCTACTGATCACAACTATCTGATTACATCACTAAGTTGGATCTATTTGATTGAGTACAATATATTTAGTTAAGTGTGGGGTCTAAGTAACTCGCGCTCAAAAGCTAGCGCTCTGACCTAAGGCGTATGTAAACGAACTATTGGGTATTTTGTTGCAGGCAAAGACTAGTTAAGCGTGAAGTGTTCTCAGAAGAAAACTGGAAGAAGATATATTATTTGGCTAATGGAAATGGAGCGGAGATGCGTTGGTTAGCCCCTTTCATGCGTTGAGAAGCACAACACAAACCAAATAGATTGTCATTTTTTTATCTTATCTTTTTGCTGTTTTAAGTTATCCCATTAGTTTGGGAAAGAAATCTCTTTTCAGTGTCACCTTTCTGAATTATAAGGAAGATTTTTTTGTTAGTCTAAAAGGGTTTTTGTTTTGTCTGTAATAGACTTTTGTTTCTTCCAATAAAATTAGTGTGTACCACTGTGTAAACCTAACTTACGCCCAAAAGCTATCTCAAGAGTCGAGTCAAGATTTTGATACTCGGAGATAGTCCAAATCTTACAGATAAAAAAGAAAATGATAGGTAATACAAATTGCATAAAACTTAACATAAATGAAATATAGAAAACAATTTCTTTTTTGATTAAACATAACATAAACAACACTTTTTAACACAAATTTCATAGAATACAGAGAGGAGCTATACAAAACAGAAGGCAAAGAAGAAGGAAAAAAATTAGCTCATCTTCTTAGGATTATGAAACCACACCCACCAAGCCATCGCCATCACCATCGCCATCGTTCTAAATGAAATGACTCCGCAAACAAATAAAGAGGATAATAATACAAAAAAAAACACTACAACCAAACCAACCACCCATCACCAAACTTTACCCACCAGTAAGAACCACATTTTTCAGATTCATGAAAAATATTTAATGAACCCAAACTTCTGATGTTATGATGATGATGACGACGGCGACTTAAACTGGTATTGCATCAACATTCGATGAGTCTTCACATCGCAATATGATTCCTTCAAGACTCGTTGGAAACGTGCATGTCTTCCATTGCCAACCAGCTGCAAGTGGATCAGATAATGGCACTATCATTAACACATTCTCGTTTCTCTGCACCACTCCTATCACACTCACTGTGCTTCCTTCTTTTATATACCTGAAAATTATAACCCAATAGAGAGATTTAGAACTAAAGCTTTTTATTACGTTTTCAATTACTTTAGAAGCCGTTAGTGAGGTGTTTGTTCATTACCCTTCTTTGAGCCTCATTATTCGATCATCACTTGACAGATTCTTCTGTTTTAACCATCGAACAAAGTCAGGAGACGCACGCTCAGTTCCTTGCTTAAAATCAATGACAACAGATTCATCTACAAGTGGTGTTACTTTGGCACCATTTCCGGTTTTGACCAAGGCTCTGAGCCCGGATTGGAAATCAGAGATGTAGAAGTCAACCACATGCCTCTGCCAAATAATGGTTCAAGGAAGTCTTTTTTTCATGGGTTGAGGAGCACAACATAGTATTTCTTGCATGAAAACGAATTTATTTGGGAATCACTAACCTCTGATGATCTCAGTCCCCATGTGAAGCGACGGTGTGAAGAATTGGCTGGTTTCGAACTCCATCCACGATACTCATATAGACATGTCGATGTGTACACACATCTGGGAACTCTGTGGAAGGATGACTCGAGCGGCACATTACCACAAGTAACGACCTTCGAGTAAGAAAACGAGAATTAAGGGTCATAAAACATAGCAAACCATGAACAACGATGCATTTCAAAAAGAATTGCCACCTTTGCTTCTATCCGTCCAAGGCATGTTCTATTACATTATTTCACCTAAGCTAGCATTCTGTTTAGTAGATCTCACATGCAAAAAAAAAAAACTATAGCATGCTCTCAGTTGCGCCCGTATAGTTTTATCGTATGATCATAGACCGAGTTCATATTTCCGGCAAGCACACAAGCAGAGGAGAAAAACCACAAAATAGTCATTTCCATGACCGATGTAAAACGTACTTACCCCAGTGACCTTCACGTACTGACCATTTTTGGCAGTTCTAAGATCAGCATCTGGATATCGAGCAATGAAATCTGTGATGCCACGCCTCCCCCAACAAATATTCCAAATATAGAGGACAGCAACGACTGTGAACAAGATTGCAACAACAATGAGGAGAATTGCATTGTGAACTGCTCCAAGAATAAAGCCTCCAGAAAGGAACCCCATTACAAATATAAGAACAACCAGCCATAGCACAGGCTTTGGGAAGCTCTTCAGGCAGGAGAAGTCATCTTCTGGACCAAGGGTAGTTACCGCCTGGTTGTGGACAACAGAAGGAATATGAGTCTTCAGCGAACCAGAAGAGTCTAGATGACCAGAAACCTTTCTGGGAGCTCCAGATGAATTCAGAGGGCCGGAAGTAACAGGCCCAGAAGTTATGAGTCCTGTAGCTGGAAGTACAGGAATGGGGCCGGAGTTTTGACGTGTTGCACCACCAGATTGCGGGCCAGATGATTTCCTTAAAGGCTCTCCGTGCTTAGATAAAGGTCCAGAATTAGTTTTCTTCATTGAAACAGACCCAGCAGAAGCTAAAGACCCAGACATACGACCTGTGGCATTAGGAACACCTGGACCTGATTGACCATTCCCAGCAAATGAGCCAGACCTTGAAGAACCACCAGTTATGGGCCCAGACTTCCTTGACTTACTCCCATCTGTTGGAATATCAAACATCTTCCCCAACTCTCCCGATTTCTTGATATCGCCACCCGTGTAAGGCATAGCTACTGAGCTCATTGTCGGAGGCTTCTCTTTAGGTTGCTCAAGCTTACCAGACACAAATAGCCCATTGCTGAGCTGATGAGATGGGTATCTTGAACCCATTTTGGTTACTTAGAGAGGAAACCCAGAGGTAAGTAAGTTGCTGAACGACCACCACAAACACTTTGTTGAAACAAAAGAACTTCAAATCCTACAGAAACAACACAGGAAGAAGAAAGATGTGACCCCAAATCCACACTGCTTCACATGCATAGACATGATGAGATTGAGATCATTGACAGGCGATGAAACATGAACTAAGTCATTCAGAAACCAGAATAGCCATTTTTATCTAAGCAGACTTTTAACTGTAGGCTCAGATCTCTAAGTTTCTACTTTCTACCATGGAATTTTTCCGTTAACCAAGCATCACCAATTGAAAAATCTAAAGATGTTTCTTTCTCTTGAAAACAAAAGATGAGCAGAAAAAATCAAACACAAAATCGAATGCTCAAGAAGCGATACAATAACAAAAACATAAGTGATCAAATTCTAAAATTTCCCAGAAGATCGGTAGACATTGTTACTTGAAAATTCAAAAACCATATTGGATCAAACTCTAGATCGCCATTTCCAACAAAACCCTAAAAAATACAGAAGAAGCAAAAAGGGTTTATTCCAAAATGGAATTTTCTTGCGTGATCGTTTGATTCGTACCGGAAAGAGTGTAAGTAAGTTCCTGAGAAAAATGCAGTCACGCCGAGAATACGAAACGGAAGCAATACTGAGGAAGCCGAGATCTCATCGCCGTCGTGCTCTCTTCTCCGTCGGGTGGATCTCGATCTCGATTTTTCTTTGGCCGTAACAACTAATGAGTTGTCTCAGTCTCTCTCTCTCTCACTAAAAGGGCGAAGATTTTTTTTTATTGTGTACCAAACTGAGAGAGAAAGGAAGTATGAAACACTCTGTTTTTTAAAAAAAAATTTATATAAACAGAGAAACAAACTCAAAAATAATATTTCTTTTTTCTGTCGACAGTCGACGCTACAAAATAAATTGTAATTTATTATCATTTTAAAGATGTAATCATTTGGTCCAAATATTTAACATTTGTTGATTAAGAGAAAAAAAAATTAGTTGGTCTTTCTCTTCTTTTTATCCACCGAGTTGGTCTTTCTCTTCTAAACTCGAAATATTGCAAATTCTATATCAGTGTTCTTAATAATCATACAAATTACACTTCTTTTTTTCACTAAGATAAATGTTTAGAAATTTTTTTTCACAAATAGATGTTTTAAAGGCATCTCCAATGGAGATCTTTAAATGGAATCCTTAAGAAAAAATAATATAATAATGAAAATAGTTAAGGATTCTTAGAGAAAAGAATCATTAAAATCCTTAATTAAGGATCTCAACTCAAAGACTGCTATAGGTCTTACTGACACGTGGCGGTCCGTGATTGGCTAGATTTTTTTGTTTGTTTGTAAATCTGAAAAAAAAAAATTAAAAATGAATAGTTAAGGATTCTTTGTGAGTAACACCATTGTACATGCTCTAAGGTTTCTTATATTTTAGCTAATGATTCGTGAAAAAAAATATTTTAGTTAATGATGCTAAATTCAAGAATTTTGATTGAGCAATTTGTTTAAATTTATAGAAATGAACTTTTTTAGAGAAAAAATAGATGGATGGTTATAGATAAATTGTTTATATATTTTTAAGATATATTTTTCTGTGAAAAGTCTATATATATATATATATATGTGTGTGTGTGTGTGAAACGGTGAGAGTGTGTTTATACTTGTTTTTAGAGTAAATTACCTAAATATATATTTTTCATGGAATCAATAACCTAAATAAATACATTTTTACATTTGGATACTTTTTATGTACTTTTTTCACTGTTGGAAAAAATAAATCACATTATATCCCTCAGACATTTTCTCTCTTCTTTAACTCCATAGTTCTGTCACACGTTCTCTCCCTTCTGACACTTTTTGGTACTTTATAATATTGTTCATTTTTTATTATTCTCAAATATTTCATCAAGTAAAAATCAAAACACGCTTGGCCGCAAAATTCATAGATAAGATAACCAGTACTTTTTTAACTGTTCACTTTCTTTATTCCCAAACTGCCTTCGTTTGCAAATAAAAATGCGCGTGGACTATTGTGGTGGACAAAAAGTTCGTGAATGAAAATAATATCATTGATTTATTAATAAGAAATTCACAACCAAAACTAAAATCTGATACAATCCTCTACCTAAAAACCATTTAGATCTTAACCAAGAACTTGTTAGATAGCAATCAATCCCTGAATCAACAAAAATAAAAGAGAAGCATAAGAGATGAAGAAAGACACTTATACATGACCATGATAACGAATCTAGATGTTTGAGGGTGAGATGAAATCATCATTGATCGCGTGTTGAAGTTATCGATTGTGTCGATAAACATAAGCATCGACGGTTTGGGATTATTTTGGAAGACCACGAACCACCGATGAAGGAGAAATCGAACATGTGATTGAAAAAAGTTGGTCGAAAAGAAGCATCAACAATGAATGTAGCATTAGGAAGAATGTAGAAGAAACCACCATAAAAATTATCCACAATTAATTGCACATGAGGTCATATCAAAAAGATTTTTGCGGCGGTTATATTCGAGAAGGTGGAGATGAAGAAAAAGAAGATTGAACCATAAGAGTATTAGCATTGTGAGTATCTCACCAATATAAATAATAATATATTTTATATAATTTAGTTATATAATTAATTTAATCTATAAAATAATGTTTAGACCAATCATAATAAAACACGTGTTAAGTGGTTTCTTATTGAAAAACTTTCTCTCTCCTATTTTTGTTATTTTTCAATTTTTAATCGTGAGAAACACATTGAGAACTCCTCAATGTGGATGCCCTAAGGATTATCCACAACCAATTGTACATGATATCATGTCCATGATACTGAAATCAATTTGTTGTTATGAAAGAATGTCATTTGAAGTATGGACGAATTACCATGGATAGACAAATGACGTTTTTATTGGTTATCAATTTATCATGAAAAATTTAATCATTAATCATTAAGAGCATACTTACATATTTACCAGATATGTTTTTATCCATTTGTTGTTGTACACATGTTCATTGTTAGGTGGATACAAAATATTTGTTGCTTACAACTTTTTAAAACCACAAATGAGCAATTATTTGTTGCTTATGGCTTTTTAATAAGATTGTCTATGAAACTGTGTCCATTGATATATCTCCTATGAACATGTTATATTTGATAAGTCATATCTAAAACATCAAAAATCGCAAACTTTTTTTGTGAGAAAAAGTTCTCAAAAAAAGGAAAAGAAAATAAAAAGATTTGTAGAATGAAAAGAAATTAAAATAAGATTTATTTCTCTACCTAAAACCATTTAGATCTTAACCATAACCTATTAACCCTCAATTAATCCCACGATATTCTAAATCAACAAAAACAAACGAGGAGCACAAGAAATAAAAAAAATTATATATGGCCTTGATGACGAACTTAAAAAAACTAAAATCAGATCTACTCCTCTTCCTAAAATGATCCAAATGAAAAATATAATTAGAATGAATCATGCTCGAAAATATTGGTTGTTGCATTTGAGTTTTTTTTTAAGAGAATCAGAAAAGATAATAGAAATTGAAAGAGAGAAGAGGAAGAAGAATTAAAAGCTGGAAAGAGAAGAGGAAGAAAATTAAAAGCTGTAAAAAGAAATAGAGAGAGAATGCGCAGAAAGTAGAAGCAAAATGACCAAAAGAGTGAAAGAGGAAAGAGAAAAATGTAAGAAAGATATTTTAACGTAAAAAATTATGTGGGTGTAAAAATGTATATATTTTGTCTCTTATTGATTCTTTTTTAAGGTTCGATATTGATAATTTTTCAACTTTGCTCGATTATTATTTCAACAAAATATTATTTTTTCAATATATTTAAAGCATCAGCATCCATTGGGTCTTTCAACCTGAGTCTCTCAACTTATTATATTAATTTTTAAAAAAATATATGTTTGAACCACTAAAATCTTGACAAGTGTAGAGAAAAAAATTCTAGAATCAGCTTTCATCTTTTCTCTTTTCTCTTTCTTACTTTATTAATTTTTTGTTTAGAGAGCATGAGTGAGAGATGCCCAATGAGCATGCTCTTATCATACTAAAATTTATTAGTTGAAGGATTTGAAACTTTTTGTATCAAAATAGTGCATCTATTTTAAGTCTAGACTAAATGTCAATTATGTAATCATATGTGCTATTAGTAGTCGAGTTTGATAAATCATAATTTGCCAATAGAATGCACTCATATATTAGTTATAATGATGGAATATAAGATTGTATAACAATTTTGTATTTATTAATAGTTAAATCATTTAAAATTAACACACTATTGAAGACTTGGGGTATATAATTTATTTTTAAAAACAAGTTAGGTTTTTTTCGACACTGATCCAACCAAAAGTTACAACAACATTTATATTTTATTCTTAATTCTATTACAAATGATAAACAATCGAACGTTATCTGCAACCCGTACGATTAAGATGAACAACTTCATAGATGACTCCACGATGCAACTCTTCTCGTAACACATGGATCCACGATGAACGGTTCAGCATGTACGACATCCTTCATGGACAAATTCTCCCCACAACACAAGAGACCACACCGAACAGCTCTGTATGCAATACTTTGAAGTCTCTTGAAACTTGCACCTGAAAATCTGCAAAAAATTGCATTCTTTGGGATTCGATCTCCAAACTTGATCAATGTAAAAGTCTTTAAACCCTTGACCACTAGGCCAAGGGGCTTCCACAAACAAGTTAGGTTTAATAAGCGTATTTTTAATACATATTTATATTTTCAAATTCTGTTGAGTTTGCTCATTATAGTATTTTCAGTTGCATTGTCACTTTCTTCGTAAAATTATTTTTCAAGTTGTTGTCTAATACTAATAAGCATACATCAAATTGGTTACTGAATTTGTTAATGTTTGGTTTTTGTTGTTTTTTTTAAAAGAGCATTCAAAATTAAAAGGAAAAAAATACAAGAGTTTCTAGGCCATAAGTTTTTGAAAATGTTGATTGCTAAGAAACAACTTAATAAGTAAAAGAAACCTAATAATGATTAAGTTTAGATGCAAGATAATGAACCTAACAACTAATACGGATATTGAGAGCCACGACCTCGGTCGCACTTGCCTTTATCCCAACCGTTGTCCACTCCATATCTTGAATTTTTGTGTCGGTTTTTTTCTCCTCTGGTTCAAGTAGATGATTCAACCTCTCTTATATCCACAACTTCGGTACGATGTTCTAATGACAATTTTGCAACTGGAGCTAATGCAAAAGATATGGAATGGATACCAGGAGGAGTAGCATGCAAACGATTATCCTTTAAATGATTAGATCCAGCGATGATAATAGTTGATGGAGATAACTCCGCAGTGATCTTTTTAGTTGGAGTAGGTGTCTTACCTACTAATAGACCTGTAGTGTGAGGGAGAGTTTGAGATGTAGTAGATGTTTCATGTGGAGTAACAAGATGATGTGAGCTTGTAGGAAGATCAAGATGAGTGAAAACTTCTTCTTGCGGTGACAAATCAGATGCAGAGCTATGTCTGAGACCACTTCTTTTCTTTTATTTGGTTCAATTATTTCTTGCTCTCTAGTTTGTTGTACAACATCGGAGATAACTTGTTAATTCCTCTTTCATTTCCTTATAACTCAATTGAATTATACCTAGCCAAATTAGATATCACTTCTGGTGAAGATGGACAATTGGTTCTCGTTGTTAATCTGGCAAAAAAAGATGTGAACAAAAACAAAAGAAAAGAAATTGGCCAAAAAAGTAGGGAAATGGCTAAAAAAATTTTACTTTTTCAAATTGTTTAAATAATATCCAAAGTGCTTTTAGAATAATTTTTATTCCTCAAGAAAACTAAAACTATATACATAAATATCCATGATTTTAAAAACTGTTCATTTTAATCTCTTCTAACTATTTAGTCTAACGTCGTAATTTGCAGTTTAGACTTCAATTAAAAAATGTTTAACTATATGCTTACGTGACTCGCCTCTTACCAACTAAACCGTCAAACTAAAGATAACCTTTAAAGTAAATTAAACTGAACAAAGCTAAATAAGTATATCAAATTAACCCAAACTAAAGAAGGAATTTACCTTCATGAGAATCAAAATTTAACATAGGAAGACACATCCATAAAACCTTGAACACAAAATCTCGAGATTTCTCTCTTATATCTCAAAACCTTAACACAAATCTTTACACAAATGACAATTTTGTCTAAAAATAAAGTCAGTGGAGTTGAGAAAGAGGAATATGTTCTCATTCCAACTAGCTCGACACTCTGTCTCAAAATTTACTATCCTTGTAAATCCAATAATGATTTTGATGTTTGTTTATAAATTGAAATTGATTTCGATCACTAAAGTATATAGGATTGCACGCTTCATTGATAGTAGTGGACAACGAGAAAGAGAAAACCACAAGGATTTGAATTTACCCAAATATTTTAACGTTGAAGAAGATGAATCAAATGACAGTGACTATGTGGATGGAGATGCAAATGATGAGGGATCAAGCTCATGTGATGAGAGTTTTTTGGGAGAAAGTAAAGATGAAGATAGGCAGGATGAGAACATAATAGGTGATTGTGTCCTTAACGAGAACGAGGAAGAAGAAGATGAGGAAGATGAGGCCATGGAAGAGGTGACAAATGTTAATCAAAATCATGCGATTAGTGAAGGTGTGAGTGAAAAAAGCGACGAAAGTTTTATAATGGTTTGTTTATCTCGACACTCCGCTGGATACAGATGATGAGTTGTTTCAGCTTCATAAAAAAGATCAAAACAAAATGTTTGAGCAAAAGAAAAAGCAGTAATGTGAGGTTTTATTTAGGCCAAGACATTCCCAAAGGAGAAGCTTTAGGTGCTCTGTTTTTGTACTCAATGGAGACTGAGTATGACATCAAGTTCTACAAACAAATCATCAGATTTGACTCGTCCATGGCGTGTAGATGTGTCCATTGATTTTGTAGTTGGACCATGAAGGGTAAGAGTATTTTTTTCATAGTATATATGTAACAAGAGAAGTAGAACAAAGATTCCTAAGGTTTGGGTAATTGGTAACTTTTTCCGGAAAACAATAAGAAGGACTCCTGATTTCAAAGCTTCGGAAATAAGAGACCAAATTCTAGAACATTGGCATATGAGCGTAACTTTGCAACAATGTATTTCTGCAAGATGAAAGGCAGTTTCAAAATCTAGAGGTGATTTGAATCATCATTTCTCAAGACTATATGATTATGAGTTGGAGATTCAGAGGTACGAGAATATATGCGTAATGTTTGTTTTATTTTGGTAATTTACATTTTTATCTATTAAATTATGAATATTTTTGTAATTTTTTATTTTCAGGTCTAACCCTGAATCAACAACAGAAGTCGGATTGTTCTTAATGATGAAGGAAATGAGGTTTTCCAGAGATTTATATATGTTTTGTTAGTGTAAAAACTATTTGGATGGAACATTATCGTAAAGTGATAGGTGTAGATGATGCATTCCTTAAATGGATTGTGAAAGGAGAGGTTTTAGGTGTTGCTGGAAGAGATGAGAATAATAAAATACTCCCAATTGCATAGGTTGTAGTGGATGTGGAAAACACGGGGAACTGATATTGGTTTATATTGAAGTTGTGTTGTGATTTTTAAACTAGCAGATGGAGAAGGTCTTACACTTTTGATAGACAAGCAAAAAGGATTGGTCATAGCAATCGTTGATCGACTTCCACTAGCTGAAGATAGAATGTGTGTAAGGCAGATTTAAGAAATTTGGAAGAAGAAACATTCAAATGATTTGCTTAAGACAATGGTTTGGTAGATCGCAAGTAGCTACAATGAATCTTCACAAAGAAAATTGGAACATACTACTTGTTGCTAATCTAGCTGCGCATGAAAGTCTTCAAAGCAAAAATCCAAAAACATGATGTCGTAAGTATTTTGACACATACAGTCAATATGTTGATGTGCACAATAACTATGATAAATCATTTAATAGGATAATAAGAGAAGCAAGAAAGAAACCATTACTATAAATGCTTGAGAATATAAGAAGAATAACTATGATGAAGATTGCAAGTAGGAAAAATGTCGCTAATAAGTGGAGTGGGAAATTTACCCCACGAATTAAGGCTGATATTGAAGTGGAACGAAAATTTTCTAATGACAATCGTTTTATGGATGTATTGGAGATATATCAAAAAAAAAAATTTGAATGTTCGTAATGATATTTTCTTGTGATGGTGCAATATGCCTTTCTTTAATGCATATTTGTGATAGTGAAAGATATGGTACTATAAATTTAACTTTTTTGTTTAAGATGGTCGAAAATCTGGTTTAAAAATGGAAGTAATAGATGTTTAAAATGGTGAGAAAATATGGTTTTAAGATAGAATTAACTATTTGTTTAAGATGAAGTAATAAGACATGTTTGTAACAAATGTTTAACTTTTCTATGAACAGGTATGTATGAAGTTGAGCAGCTTGGAAATGCTTATTTTGTTGATCTTGGGCGTAAATAGTGTGCTTGTTGACAATGGCAACTTACGGGGATACCATGCCCGCATTCTATTCGAGTGATGCATGCTTTGCGTAAATATTTTGACAATTATGTCTCTAGTGTTTATTGTACGACTGAATGAAAAGAAACATACAAAGATTCTATCATCTGATTGCATGTTGAGAAGATGTGGTCAAAATCAGAAAAAGGTTTAACCCTTCCACCACCTAATAGAAAAATGCATAGGCATTTAAAGAATAATGAAAAAATCAAGGAAACTTCTGAATCAAAATCATAAAGTAAGTTATCTAGACATGGAAGAATTGCTACATGTCAAAATTGTCATTAGCAAGGTTACAACCAATTGACATGCACGCAAGCCATGTTGGATAAAAAACCTAAAAGGCCGAGGGGACGTCCAAAAAAATGAGATTTTATGATATTTGTTTTTGATAAAATGTGAAATTTATATCCTTAGGGAAGTTTGGGGTTGTTACAAAAATTTTACAGCATACAAATTTTAAAAGGCCAAAAAATATAAAATTTTTCTAAATCTACTACTCCCTTCGTCCCACAAAGATTGATGTTTTAGGTTTATATTTTGTCTCATAAAGATTGATTTTCTATTTTTAAGGTACTTTTTGTCATTAATATTTTTTTCTTTCAAAAGAAAAACTCAACTAGTACTACTATTTGCATGATTTATTAAATGTAGATTTTTGGGTAAAGACAATCTTTATTATTTCTTAATCTGTGTGAAAATCTTAGAAAATCAATCTTTATGGGACGGAGGGAATAATAGCTAAGTTACAAGCTAGATCTAATGGTTAGTTAACCATATCGAGCACATTTCTTCTTGTAGCGGTGGGCTAGTAATGTATCTCTTATGGTCCTTTCAGTTTGATTGAACACATATATGGAGGAGTAGAGGGGCCATCATGAGATTGATTCCTTTCTTTCCACAACAAGTATATTATTGTATGAGTAGATAATTTCTTACGTGTAGTGGAGAGACCCCTTGCTCTTTCCAGTATCCATTGAATTAGAGTTTTCAATGAGAAAGTGGCGACATGTTGGCCAATCTCCTTAGAACTTGAGACCATATTTCTTCCACATAGCAACTATGAAGAAGAACATGATCTATGTTTCTAACTCATTTTTACAGAAAATGCAGAGAGGGGAGACATTGATACCCCATTCATGAAATCTTGATCTTACTAGTAAGCGATCATAATTGGTCGCCCATAATTTGAAGGCATGCCTTGGCGGTTTAGTTTTTATGGTTTAGGGTTTAGCTGCATTTCTTGAACCAAACTGCATCCACCCAAGGTTTCAACTATGACCTTGGTCGAAGGAGTTCCCAAGTTATTCTTATAGAGAATGTTGGTTTTTTTATCTTCTCTCAATCCCCAAAAGAAGATACCAAAACCCCTTTCATCCAGTGGAGACAGATTGCTTAATGAATTTCACGAATCAGAAGTAAACCTTTGTTTCTACTTCTCGTTGATGGAAGTCGCCGCCAAGTCTAGTCATCAGCTGCATGTGACATTGTTGCTTGCATAGGGATACCCATAAGGCGTGGTTCATTGTTACCAATGATATCTAACATAGGTTCCCACTTGGTCCAATCATCGAACTAAAAACTAGTTGATTTACCATCTCTTAACTTGCTTCGATTAAGCCCTTTGACCACTGACTTGAGAGATAAAATAGACCTCCAAATCTATGAAGATTGATTCGAAGTCTTAGCAAACCAGTAACTCGCGTTTCTCATCAAATGAACCTCCATCCACGCAACCCAAAAAGATCCACTCACTACAAAAAATCTGAGCATTGATAGCACATTACGATAGCACGGTTTCG
>OVAN01010161.1:0-16048 GCA_900406275.1 Anastatica hierochuntica | reverse complement strand
CAATAAGAAAGAGTTCGGCGTCACGAATTGCCGGAGATTGAGCTCGCTCGGTGTTGTTGGCGAACGACGAAGAACAACGAAGAACGACGAAGATGAATTTTTGTTTTTTTTTTCATTAAAATTAATTCAATTAATTCATCATATTTGTGTAAGGGCAATTGTGAAAATCACCATTATTATTAAGATAGAGGAGTAGTGAGATTATGAGAGTGTATGAGAGATTGGTTTTGAAGAATGAGTGGTATTTTAGACTTTGCCCCGCTTCCTCCGCGATTCTTTCGTTTAGCCAAGTAGGTCCGTTAGAAGCAAGGCAAGATTGAAAATGATTTGTGTTGGTGACACTTTTGGACAAATCTTGAGAGATGGTATTACTCTCCTTTTGCACCAATAAGAATTGCAAAATTCAAAAACCTTCTGTAACCCTTCTCCGGGTTCTGCGATTGCTGGATTCTTACTTGTGTCACTATGACATCATTCTCAGTTCAAATAAATGGTGAGCTGGTGGGGTTTTTTCCAGGTAAGCGGGAGTTGTAGCAGGGATGTGCTCTTTCTCCATATCTCTTCGTAATCTCCATGAATGTCCTTTCTGCCATGTTGGACAAATCGACTGCGGATGGATTGATGGTACATCATCCTTTTTGTAGCTCATCAAACATCACACACTTATGCTTCGCTGACGATATCATGGTATTTTCTGATGGTTCGGTTCAATCGGTTAGTGCGATTATTGATGTCTTTGATGATTTTGTGCGTTGTTCCAGGCTAAAGATAAACTTGTAGAAATCGAGTATTTATATGCCTGGGACATCTGAAGATGTTTGAAATGAGTTGCTGAAGAGGTTTGTTCTAGTGCCAGATACGTTGCCGGTTCGGTATTTGGAGCTTCCTCTAACCACAAGACGGCTGAACTCCATTGACTATGCTCTGCTAATTGAGAAGATCACATGCAAGTTTAACTCTTGGTCAACACGTTTTTTTTCTTTCACGGGTCGGCTACAACTTCTGCAATCGGTTATAGCTAGCTTAACACAATTTTGGTATTTTGCGTTTCGTCTCCCTCGTCGTTGTTTACATGAGATTGACAGTTTATGTGCACCGTTCTTGTGGTTGGGTGCAGAGTTGAGTATGCGTAAGTCAAAAGTTGCATGGGATGATGTCGTTCTCTCAAGTCAAAAGGTGGTCTTGGAATCCGACCTTTGGTGGAGGTTAATCGAGTTTATGGGTTGCGTTTAATTTGGAGGATTCTCTCTTCTTCTAACTCTCTTTGGGTTAATTGGATTAAGGAGCATCTCATATACCAAGGCTCTTTTTGGAAAGCATTTGATGGCCATGGCTCTTGGGTGAGGCATAAATTGTTGAATTACGAGACTTGACTTCACGGTTTGTTCGGGTGGTGGTTGGCGATGGTCGGCAAGCTTCGTTTTGGTTTGACTCCTGGACATCGCTTGGCAGACTCATAGACATTGCTGGTTTCCGAGGCTTTCGAGGTTTGGGTATTTTAAAGGAAGCTACAGTGGCTGAGACTTCTTCCATAGGTTGGACCTTTCGAAGACAGCACACGGAGGCTCTAAAGCTCATCGCAGAACTGTTGCAGACTCTGCAGTACTGTCTGTTGATGATGGACCGGATAACTATGAATGGCGTATTGATCATGACAGTTATCGGCCTGCGTTTTCTACGAAAAAACATAGCTTCAACTACGCGTGTCTCGGCCACTGCTTCCGTTGCCGCCGCTGGTCTGGTTCTAGTTTCATACTCCCGAGCAAGCCTTCCTTGTGTGGTTAGCTTTCCGGGACAAATTGTCAACTGCGGTGAGAATGGCTCAATGGAGCCCCAACTTGTCAGCCTCTTGTGTTCTTTGTTCCCATCCTAGTGAAGATAGAGATCATTTATTTTTTGAATGTGTGATCTCTAGGGATGTTTCGTCCTACACAGCTAGAGGGTTACTAGACAACCATTTCTCTTTTGTTTGGTCTGATCTAGTTGCATACTGATCATCTCCTTTGCCTACAAGAGAAGGCTTATTGATGCGGTTGGCTTTTCATAGCACTCTTTACCATCTGTGGCTGATTCGAAACAAGCTGCGCCATGGAGCGCTACAGGTTAGTGCGAATGTTATCTCTCGGCTAATTGACAAGGATATCCGTGCCAAGCTTCTAGCTATTCGCGATAAAGGGAATGACGATCTTCTACTATTTTGGTTCAGCTCTCGTGAAACATAGTATTCTTTGATTTTTTTCATTTCAATTCTTTTGGCTTAGTAATATTCATTGTAAAAAGGTTTTTGTTGCAATAATATTTTACATTTCAACAAAAAAAAGATTCAAAAACCTTGAGTAGTGTATGTATCCTTGCCAAAATTACCCGAAACAAAGGATATCTATATGGATGTATCACAACTTCAATTGTTTGTTGGGATGCGAAGTCAAAGAAAACCTTCTTGGGGTTTATTTTGACAAGCTTTCCACAAGCCAAAACATTTCTTGTAGCTGATGTGCATAGATTTTTATGTATTTTAGAACTTATTTCTTTTATGTTTTAGATGCATTTAGGTTGTAATTATTTCATATAAGTCTTAGAATGCATTACTTTGAGTCTAGAATCTAGTTTAAGAACATATTGCATTTGCATAACATTTTCTTTGCATTTGTAGGTGCAACTTTGGAGATCAATTTGAGAGCTTGAGACATGAATTCTAAAGTCTAAAAGGACCAAGAATCAAAGGGATTTAAAGGCTAGAAGCAATGGGAGAAAGTGGGGATCAACAAAGCATCAAAGAGGAGCAAGAAGCAACAAAGACAGCTAAAGGGAGGCTCCCATCAACCTCAAGGTCGATGGCTGGCCACCTGAGGTCGATGGCTGGTCACATTTCCAGAAAACAACACTCTTACTGGTAAAGGGAGGCTCCTATCAACCTTAGGTAAGCTCCCATCGACCTTCCAGGTCGATGGCTGCTTACCTTTAGTCGAAAACTACATTTTTTTCCACCTATAAATACCCCTTTTGACCTATTTTATTGAGAGATCCTTCATCCATCCTTTGAGCCACCAAGAGACAACACTTTTAAAACTTTCAAGATTGTATTTTTATACTTTCTCTCTTGATTTTTAGATTAAGAGTTTATCTTTTAAGTTTGGGTCTTGGATCAAACACTATCTTTATCTATGAAATCTATCTCTTTATCTTCATCTCTTTTCTTTTTCTTCTTTATGTTGTGTGAGTAGTCTTTTTGATAGAACCAAGGATTTTTATATCTATTTAGATTAGGTTGTGATATGGTGTTAGGGATAGCTAATATTAAGTTTCCTAAGGATTTAGAGTGCTTAATGCTAGGTTTTAGAGTAGCTAACTAAGATCTAGACTTGTATGCATTTCTCGCCCGAGAGGTGTTCGATGAAATGCGTAGGAGAACCAAATACTTGCTATTTATATCTAGCCAATGAGAGTTGTTTGATAGATTGATTAGTGACTATATGGGCTTGCTCTTAATGATTCCTAATCGATTTATCATTTGCAACAAACGAGAGTTGAGTGAATGCGATTGATAAGGAAATGGCCTCTTGCCATGAGAGTGGATTAGGTTAGTATTTCCTTTGGTCAAGGATTTGTGCTCAGTAGCTTGATCTAAAACCTTTATCACCATTTTTTCTAAGTAGATCGATTATAACATCCCTCGGTCCATCATCTTAGTTTATAGTTTATTTCAAGTTAGCATCTTTCTATTTTATGTTTGCTTTCTTTATCTAAGTTTATTGTCTTTATTTAAGTTGTTTACTTTCTTGCCTTGCTTTCATTTCTAGATTACTAAGAAAACCAAAACAAAACCCAACCTTTATATTTGCTTAGATTAGGCATGAGTGTGTATTCCCAAAACTTAGATCCATCTAGCTAAGGTTTGCTCCTTATGTTTCGACCCCAAAGTACTAGAATGACATATCCGTGCACTTGCGGATTGTGTGATTGATAGGAATCGAGCTTATAAATTTTAAAGCTTCGTTCGTAGCGCCTTTTGTTTGCATGAACAAAGGGCGCACAACAGTAGCTCTACCTCTAAAGGTGATGATATGAACTAGAAAGCTTTGTTACATTTATTTAATCTATAAACCTTAAACCATATCAGTTCTTGATTAATAGACCGAGAGTGGAAGCATACCTGATGAATCCATGCTTGAATGAATTTAGTTCTCTGGTGATGGGATGCAGAGAGTTTCTGTATATCTTGTTAGGGTTGTTTTGGGGATCATAACCCTGTAATTATAGAGAATCAATTTCTAGTTCGGCCCCTCATCAAACTAGAAATTACTACAGGTATCCACATATTAATTTTCCTTAACATTTATGTCCATAACATTTTCTTTATCACAAAGTGACCACTACAAAATAGGTTAATTAATTAATGGCCCTAACACATTTAACCTTAACATATTTGACCCCACCTAATGATTCTTACAACCTCCCACTGGATCATACATGTGCCTAAAAATGTGATAGACTTTATAAGCTCATATATGCCAGTAATTATGAGAGCATAAGACAATCTCGTTCATTGACTGCAACAACATAGGATCATGGCGACTTTTGTTATATTACTCATAACTAAACTTTCCATGGTCACTGAAACCAATACAACCAAATGACGTAGATCAATTATGAAAAATATGGCATGAAAATCACATGAAAGGTGGTCAGAACATGTCGATTTTCAACTGGTCCTACTCTAGTGAGATCTTTTATCTTTATGGTACAAAGTGTAAACTGAAACTTTATTAAAATTTTATTTCTGATCAGAAAAATGTGTGTAACACAACCAAAACAAACATAGAACAAAACCAAATGACAAACTCCCAGTAAACTGAATAATTCTCAAACACCGAAATGCCCATTCAAGCAGTATGCTCGTGAAAGACCTTAGGCACAATACCTTTTGTAAGAGGATATGCTAACTTAGAGTTTGTCCCTAAGTGTTCTACGGAAATCTCTCTACTTTGTACCCTTTCCTTTATGACTCAGTGTTTAATGTCTACATGTTTAGACTTTACCAAACTCCTATTATTGTTGGAATACAAAAAAACTGCCTTATTGTCACAATATAACTTTAGTGGTCTTTCAATTCCTTTTATAATTCGCAGCTATGACAAAACTTTTCAGCCAAATCCCCTGATTAGATGCTTCATAAACTGCTATCAATTCTGCTACCATGGTGGAGGAAGCTACGAGTGACTGTTTTGCACAACGCTAAGAAATAGCTCCACCAGTCAACAAAAAGACATATCCCAATGTAGATTTTCTACTATCTTGGCATCCAGCAAAATCAGAATCAGAATACCCAAGGATCTCTAAATTATTTGATCTCTTATATGTGAGCATATAGTCTTTTGTTCTCTGCAAGTACCTCAAGACCCTTTTGGCTGCTTTCCAATGGTCCATGCCTGGATTGCTTAAGTATTTGCCCAAAACTCCAACTATGTACGCAATATCCGGACACGTACAAACTTGATCATACATTAGACTCCCTACTGCTGAAGCATAAGGGACCTTATGCATCTCATGCATTTCCAGATTTCCTTTAGGGCCTTGACTGAGGGAAAATTTATCTCCCTTAGCGATTGGTGTATCACCTGGTTTGCAGTCCTGCATGCCAAATCTTTTAAGTACTTTATCGATATAACTCTTTTGTGATAATCCAAGAATTCCTTGAGAATGGTCTCGATGAATCTCGATCCCTGATACAAAAGATTCTTCACCAAGATCTTTCATCTCAAAATTTTCCTTAAGAAATCTTTTGGTTTCAACCAGCGTGCTCATATCGTTAGTGGCCAATAGTATGTCATCAACATATAAAATCAAGAAAATACATTTGCTCCCACTGAAATTTTGGTACACACAATCCCCAACCAAATTCATCTCAAAGCCAGAAGAGATGAAAACCTTATGAAATTTGTGTTATCATTGACGAGAAGCCTGTTTGAGCCCATATATGGATTTCTTTAATTTGCAAACCATATTCTTTGCATCACCTAAGACAAAGTTTTTTGGCTGCTCCATATAAATTGTTTCATCATGTCTCCATTGAGAAACGTCGTTTTGACATCCATTTGATGAAGCTCCGAATCATATTGTGCAACAAGGGTCATGACTGTCCTAAAAGAATCCTTCGATGAAACTGGAGAGAAGGTTTCTTTATAGTCAATTCCCTCTTTCTGAGTATAGCCTTTAGCTATTAAACGAGCCTTATATCTTTCTACATTACCATTTAAATCCCTCTTGGTCTTAAATATCCATTTGCAGCTAATAAGTTTCTTTCCTTCTAGTAACTGAATGATGTCCCAAACCTAATTGTCCAGCCTCGACTGATACTCCTCATTCGCTACTTCAGTCCACTTATCTGAGATGGAACTACTCATAGCCTAATGGAAGTTGATAGGATCAACTTCCATTAGAGTTTGATTTTCCTCATGTTCCATCAAAAATACTATATAATCATCCGAAATAGCATTTTTCCTTACTCTAGTGGACCGCCTTAAAGCAACTTGATCTTGTTGCACTAGCTCTTTAGGATTTTGAGTTTGACCTTCATGATCAATATCATCGACTTCTTGAGTTGGAGGAATAACTTTAGTATCAACCTGAGGATCCAGATTTGCTTTATCCAAAGCAACTATATGAATCAGTATAGAAACCAGAACCAATTCTTCCTCAAAGATGATATCCCTCACTTCATTTCTCCCCCCAAACTTAACATCCTCAAAGAACGTAGTTGTTTCTGTCTCAAAATATTCTTTACAGTGGGATCATAGAACTTATAGCCTCGACATAGCTGAGAATAACCAAGAAAGTAATTGCTTATAGTTCTTGAGTTCAATTTCTTTTCATATGGTTTATAAGGCCTAGCCTCAACTGGACATCCCCATATCCGAAGGTGCTTTAGACTAGGTTTTCTGCCAGTCCAAAGCTCATAAGGGGTCTCAGCAGCAACTTTAGTTGGTACCCTATTAAGAATCTAAGCTGCAGTCTTAAGTGTCTCTCCCTAGAGTGATTCTGGTAAAGTAGAATGACTAATCATACTCCTTACCATGTCTTTAAGAGTGCAGTTCCTTCTCTTAGAAACACCATTCATGCTGGGTGACCCAGGCATAGTGTACTAAGTCACAATTCCGCATTCCTATAGGTATCTGGCAAATGGTTCTGGACGTTGTTCACCTGAACCATCATATCTACCGTAGGATTCACCACTACGAACAGATCTGACAGACTTTATCATTCGCTCAAGTTGGTTCTTAACCTTATCCTTAAACTTCTTAAACACGTCCAGAGACTCTGATTTTCATGAATAAGAAATAAGTACACATATCTAGATTAATCATCAATGAGTGATATGAAGTATTGTTGACCGTTTCAAGATGGAGTAGGAAACGACCCACAAATATCCATATGTATCAACTCAAGGACTTCTGCAGCTCTATACGCACCTAATTTCTTATGTTTGGTCTGTTTTTTTAATATAATCTACACAGACATGAAGTCAAAAGAACTTAATATACCATCTGACGCAAGTCGCTCAACTCTATTTCTAGAGATGTGACATAGGCGTTTGTGCCACAGAGTTCTTGAATTTGTATTTTCAAACTTACGTTTACTGCCCCTTGATTAAACACTAAAACTTTCCTCATTAGAGTTTAAAGTGTCAAGCATATAAAGACTGTGATCATCCAAAAGTTTACCGGTTCCAATAAGAACTGAATTTAAAGACAAAGTAGCATTTCCATTCCTAATTAGACAAGAATAATCGGATCTGTCTAAATAAGGACCATAAACCAAATTTCGTCTCAAAGACGATACAACCAAAGTGTCTTTCGAATCCAGAAAATAACCAGAACTAAAAAACAATCGAAAATGCACAACTGCCTTCACATGCACCGAAATCCCATTAGCCACATGAATGCGTCTCTCAGTAACAGTTGGGTTTCAGTAGCTTAGGAAATCCTGAAGTGAAACACTCATGTTAGTAGTAGCACCGGAGTCTAACCATCAAGTGTTTCTAGGCACTTCAACTAAGTTCATTTCTGAACAGACCAAAGAAAGGAACATACCTTTCTTATCACACCAAGCGTGATACTTTTGGCAGTCCTTCTTCATCTGTCCACCCTTCTTACAAAAGAAACATGTATTCTCATCCTTATCCTGTCTCTTTTGGGTGAAACTCTTAGCATCATCATTCTTAACATGCTCGAGTTTCCTTCTTTTTCTCTGACCGTTAGAGGTGTAAGTCAAATAAGCACTTTAAGTCCTTTATTGCTTCCTTCTATCTTCCCATTCCATATAATACGCAATGAGCTCATTAAGAGACTATTACTCCTCTGTGTGTTATAATTGGATTTCTATTGATTAAACTGAGAAGGAAGAGAGTTCAAGACAAAGAAGATGAGCACTTCAGCCAGAAGCTCAATCTTAAGTGTCTTGAGCTTTGAAAGAATGTTGGACATTTCCAAAATGTACTCCCTTATGTTTCCTTCGACGTGATGCCTCATTGTACTAAAGCGATGCAAAAACATGCTTATTTCTGCCTTATCACTTCTTGCAAAGCGCAAATCCATCTCGGCAAGAAACTGTTTGAGATCATTGATCTCTTCACCACCTCTGAAGGTTCCTGGAATGGTGTCCTTGATGATCAACAGACCAATGCGATTGGAAAGTTCCTACTTCTCATAGACAGCTTTATACTCAGCAGTGCTGGTATGCGTAGGAGAAGCATGTTTTTTCATCCTTAGCGCAAGATCAAGATCCATACATCCAAGAACAATCTTAACTTTATTTTTCTACTTAGTAAAGTTAAAACCCGTAAGTTTTTGAATTGATCCTAAGTTAGCAGATAGAGTAGCGACATTTGCTGAAAAGAGAGAACAAAATCTAATTAATGACTCACTAACTGAAGAAATCAATAATAAATATCAAACAATTGCACATATCCCATCCAAGATATCAAGTGTAACATTAATATCAAGTCTTTGGACAGTAATATTAACTACTAGCGGTACTCTTGTTCTAACGATCAAACACTGAAAATAATTCATGATAAATAATAAACCTTCCTTTGGGCTGATTTATTATTCACATGTTTAAATTTATAGAATTGTCACATGTTTATCACCACATGTGTATGTGTACTTCGGCCAAATATTAAACTTTCTTTTGGGATGATTTAACATTTGCATGAAAATACACACACGTATATATGTAAATTTGGCCAAATATAAATCTTTCTTTGCGTTGTATTATATCCGCATAAATTTACATACATACATCATTTAATATTTTCCATAATAAATTTCATCAAGAGAGGTCTTCCTTTGGGTCAACATCTTGATTTAATTAATCCACTTCTAATATTAAACTTTGTACAATCAAATTTATATATTTATTGATTTTAAACAAAATCTTTAGTCTTGCATAGACATATAAAAATATGTCTGGGGGATTTATAAGCAAGAAAAATGCAGTATGAGAATGGTTGAAGGAAGGGGGAAGAGAGTTGGTGTAGTCGGACCACACTCAGGTTCAAATTCGGTTAACAACGTGTCCAGAGGTTATTTGCTGACGCTTCCCTTTTCTATGCTATTGGGCTTCGCGACCCAAATCCTTTTTTGTTACTTATGCATTTGAGCCGAAAAAATAAGCCCACTAATTCTTTCTTCAACCTTTACGGTTTCAAGAAACCCTAAAAAAAATTACACAGGCGAGCACAGCCGCCACATAATTGATCTGAACTCGAAAAAATTTTACTCAAAATTTTCAAAAAAAATCCCATAGTTTCGAAAACTATACCACATCAATAAAATTCTTCGATCAGATGAATTTCAGAAACTTTATTTTAGATCTAAAATTTTAACATGCTTTTATCTAGAAAATTTAACCAAAATACTAGATCTGAACATGCATATTTATAGATCTAACATAAAACGAAAATCACAGGTCCAAAGATACTCGTTTTAACCATAAACTTTAGAGAAAATCAAATTCAACAATCTAAAATTTTCTGCCGAGGACATTGTAGCCTGGTGGTTGAGTCTCCAGAGCCAATCCTCAGGCACCAGAGTTCGACCCTTTTCCACCACAGAGTGGAGGGAATATGTGGGCTAAATGGGCTATCGGACCAACCTGTTGTGGTCTGTTTGTTGACAAAAAAATTTCTCACAAAATAAATCCGAATTTAAAACTTTAAAATAAACCTGATTATCAACCAAAAATTGAATATGGAGGCTCTGATACCACTTGTTAGATTTATTTAATCTATAAACCTTAAACCATATCAGTTTCTAAATAATAGATCGAGAGCGGAAGCGTACCTGATGAATCCATGCTTAGGAATCTAAAAGAATTAGGGAATGGATCTTCCAAAGCAAACCCTGAATGAATTTAGTTCTCTAGTGATGAGATACATAGAGTTTTTGTATTTTCTGTTAGGTTGTTTTGGGAACCATAACCCTCTATTTATAGAGAATCATTTTCTAGTTCGACCCCTCATCAAACCAAAAATTGTCAAAGGTATCCACACATTAATTTTCTATAACATTTATTCCCATAATCATTTCTTTATCACAAAGTGACCACTACAAATAGTTTAATTAATTAATGGGTCTAACACATTTAACCTCACCTAATAATTCTTACAAGCTTTGCATCCATGAACAAGACACCATACCTTATGATGACATAGCAGCCATGAAACACCACAATATAGGCTATTAGTATTCCAAGAAGATCCTATGTTACAATTTAACAATTCATGAGGTCGTAGTCTCTACACGCTTCTTTGTATAGAAATTGCAAGACCAGCCAAAACGTGTTGAAGATATTAGCAACAAACCAAAACTCAGAACCCTCTCTTGCACTGACAAAAATATTTGAAGCGTTGAATCAATATTTGTCAAAGATTAATTGATTCCTTGCTTTCCAAAAGTGCTAAAGAATCCATTAGAAGACAAAACTGTTGAGAGTGTGTGAGTCTTTGTTCTTGCATACAAGTCACAAGTGATGAATATTTAGAAGAAAAAAGATTGGGAAACTATTAGGTAGGATCAGATCTAGGACGTTAAACGATACTTGATTTACTATGTCGCTAGCCAAAGAGAACATGGTTTATGGTTTCGTAAACCAAACCACATTGTAAGCATGTAGTGTGAGCTTGTAAACCTTTTGAGTTGAGTCTTTCAAAGACCGCAAGAGCATCGACCAAAGCTTTCCACATAAAGTGTTTTATCTTAGGCATGGTAAGGATTTTCAAACTCATCATTCTGATTGTTCATCGTAGCCTCCCAGGCTTTGTACCCATTCTAAACCTGTGTATGATGTCATCTTGTGCGATGAGCCGTGGGCTTTGACGTTCCTCTTCCATGACAAAGGCCATTTCCTTACATTAGAATTCTTGAGTGAGGACCCGAGTAGGGGAAGTACAGAGGAACCCACCTAAAAGCTCGCAACATCAACTGCCATGAGAGAAACAAAAGGTTGAGGAGCTGAGGAAACTTCATATTCGTTCCTGGACTGCATCTCAAGTTCAGGAGCATATCATATGGGAACATCAATCACACCATACCACTTCTTCGTGATTCATTCTGTTTTTCACTGCCATAAACTTTATCAGTATTTTTGCTTGCAACCAGGCCATTAATGGGTTATTTGTTGACTGAGGCTTTAATATCTCTATCAATCGACTGATACACTCTCTAAATATGGGCCAACCTCTCGGTAGGGTCAAAACAAGAGATGTAAAACATCACCATTCTCTGATTCTCTTCGGATAAGGAGGGGAATAGAGGAGGGAAACAATGTGGAGGTGCTAGTTAGCCACCATCCTTTGCTCATTCACCATTCTATTACTTACATCAAAGGTTCCATAAGGCTTAGCATGGGAAACAATTTCTCAAAATCCTCTGTTTCAATATATGGCAATTAGTTTTTTCTTGTGTCAATCTATAGCAATATAGACAACGCTCACGAATCCTTTCATACTCATAGTTGATAGTGACCGAGCTACCCTAAGGGAGATTCAGAATCCTTAAAGGAATCGTTGGCTTGTCAACACTAAGTATGAAATTGACTCTCACATACTATGTTCTCTGTGGTTCATTCGGGTCAAAATCAATTTTCACCACCTCTCCAATAGCTTCATCAAGTCGCCTAATCGTATTAGTGGTACAGACCACTATGGGAATGTTATTGATGCAAAGCCACACCTTAAAATATGAAAAAAAGTTGGGAGGGCGCTTCCATCTTTTTTTCCAACAGGAGAGTCCATTTGCTGAAAGACTAGAGATAGTCCTTTAAAATTGTTTTGATATCCAATTCTCTATGAAACAAGAACTGGAACCATCCACTGGATAGAGTTAAGCCTTTAACCCCATAATAAACTCTCCACATGTTTGGCAGTGCATCGATCATCTTGTCTATCGCCAGGGCCGAGGGGTTGAGAAGTCTTCCTACGAGACTCATCAAGTTGTCACATAACAGCATGAATCGGCGGCTGTCAAGTGGGTCAATATTGTCTGAGATATGATAGTCTAAGGACTATAGTGTAATTAGTTAATCTCTAAGATGACTTGTAATCGCTATATATAGTATAAATCTTATTGATCAATATAATCAAGTAATTACATTGATATGGTATCTGAGCCCATCGATACTTACAACCTAGAAAACTTTTCTTTTTCTTGTGAGCCGCCTCTCATCATCATCTTCAACCCCTCTGTTTCTCACTTCACCATTAATGACACTCATGGCAAACTCTAATGAAACTATAGTTTTCTCCCAAACCCCTACCCTACTCAATGTCAGCAGGACAAAAGTAACCAACCTTACCTCGTCCAATTTCCTGATGTGGAGCCATCAAGTCATTGCGTTACTTGATGGGTACGATCTCACCGTCTATCTCGACGGTTTTGTTGTTTCTCCACCACCGACGGTTACGACAAATGGCACCATCACGACAAACCCGTCATTCTCTCTTTAGAAAAGGCAAGCTCGCCTTATCTTTAGTTCTTTACTTGGTGGTATCTCCAACACCTTTCAACCAATATCCTCTCCACCGGTCACTACTCTACCAAGATTTAGACCATCCTCTCCGATAGATACGCGAAGCCCAACCGCGAACATGTGAAACAACTTAAGCTACAAGTCAAAGATTGGTCTAAAGGAACCAAATCAATTGACGAGTACTTCCAAGGTCTTACTACCTGGTTTGATCATCTCTCTCTTCTCGGAAAAGCCATTAATCATGAAGATCAAATCAAATACATCCTTGGTGGTTTACCGGAAGACTTAAAATCGGTTGTAGATCAAATAGAAGGTCGTGATGTTCCTTCCACTTTGTCGGAAGTTCATGAAAAACTTCGCAATCGCGAAGCTACTCTTCAAGCACAGACAATCTCAACAATAATTCCTCCAACGCTGCAGCTTGTCGTGGTTCTAACCACAACAAACATTCCTCCAACCAAAACCGATGCTACAAGATTCAGAACAATCAAATCTGACAACAACAGTAGTTCACACCGCAAAATCAGCAGCAAACACCTCGCAATTATCAAGGCAAGTGCTAAATTTGTGGTGTTTTTGGTCATAGTGCTTGTTGGTGCTCTCACCTCACACTGCCAAACCATGATTACACACAACACTTACCTTCGCTACATTCACCTTATGCTCTATGGAAGCCCCGCACAAACCTGGTCACCGCACCTTCTCCATACACTCCGAAAAATTGGCTACTGGATAGTGGTGTAACACATCACTTGACCTCCGATCTCAACAACCTTGCACTACATCGGCCTTATCACAGAGGTGAAGACGTAACCATCGCTGATGGCTCGAGTTTGAGCATCTCTCCCACTGGTTCCTCCTTTCTCTCTACATCTAACCGTCAAGTTACACTTAAAGATGTTTTGTGTGTTCCGGATGTACAGAAAAATTTAATCTTTTTATATCGCTTATGCAATGCTAACCAAGTGTCGGTTGAAGTCTATCCTGCTCATTTTCAGATGCAGGACCCGTCTACGGGAACCTTGTTGCTCCAAGGTAAGACTAAGAACGAGCTATATGAGTGGCCAGTCACGTCTCACTTTGTGACCTCATTCTTTGCTTCACCAACTCCAAAAACAACCCTGACTTTCTAGCATTCAAGACTTGGACATCCATCCTTTCCAGTTTTAAAAACACTTGTTACCAATTTTTTTTTATTCGTTTTAGTTCAAATAAAGACTCATTCTCATGTTCTGATTGCTTTATCAATAAAAGTCACCAACTTCCTTTTCATACCAATAATCTAACATCGACCTACCCTCTTGAATACCTCTATTCCGATGTTTTGATGTCTCCCATCCATTTGATTGATAACTATAAGTATTACTTAGTTATTGTCGATCATTTCACCCATTATACGTAGCTCTATCCTCTCAAAAAAAATTCCAAGTTAAAGATACAATCATTGTCTTTGTTGCTCTCGTCGAAACAAGCTCAAACAACGCATTGACACTCTCTATTCAAACGACGGTGAATATATTGCAATGCGATCGTATCTCGCAAACCGTGACATTGCTCACTACACAACTCCACCTCATACACCACAACTCAACGATATCTCCGAGAGGAAACACCGCCATATCGTTGAAATAGGTCTCACCCTTCTCACCAAATCGTCAATGCTGAAAACCTACTAGAGCTATGCTTTTACCACCGCTGTCTACCTCATCAATTGAATGCCTACGCCGGTACTTAATGGTGACTCTCCATACTATAGACTCTTCAACCAAACATATAATTACATTAAACTCCGCATCTATGGTTGTATGCTTCCCATGGCTCCGCCCTTATACCTCTCACAAACTCAAGTCGAGATCTCTGCTATGTATCTTTATTGGATACTCAATAACACAAAGTGAATATTTGTGTCTTCACCAAGCTACTGGACGAATCTACACATCCCGCCATGTCCAATTTTTTGAAACTGAATTCCCCTTTGCCTCCACTTCTTCATCACCATCCACACCAACCCAAGCTATCTCTGACCATCAACCATCTAATATCCGCCAGTTACTCTTTTTACGACACGACCACCTCATCTGGCTCCACTTACCGAGCTGACGAGTCCAACTCCTTCTTCGACAATGTCAAGTATGAATACTTCCCATCACTCCTCACCACAAAGCCAACCGCCACCAGCTCAAATCCACCACAAATCCCACAAATACAAACCCAACAAGGTCCAACTTTTCAAAAAAATCCACTAGGCCCCACTCCCCAACCAAATTTGCAAGGCCCACATCCACAAACTAATCCATCATCCCCTTCTCAACCTTCAACTCCTCTTCCACCACTGTCTCCACCACAAAATCATCACCTCATGAAAACCTTATATGTATATATTTTCATGCATAATTAAGTTCATTTTAGCTTAGTTTCATTCATTTTTAGATTGTATATATGGCATTTAAGTCTTAGAATGCATTAGTTTGAGTCTAGAGTCTAGTTTAGGCATATCTTGCATTTGCATGCATTTTCTTTGCATTTTGTAGGTGCAACTTGGGATGGATCTATGGAGGCTCTAGGCATGGATTCAAGGTGGGATTGAAGCTAAGAAATCATGGAGAAACGGAGTAAAAGGCTATGGAAGAGTTGGAGATCAACTAGGCATCAAAGAGGAGCAAGAAGCATCAAAACCTTGCTCAAGGTTGGCTCCCATCGACCCCTAGTTTGATGGCCAGCTACCCAGGGTCGATGGCCAGCAACTTGGGCAAAAACTCACACATTTTCCTCTGGAGGTTGCCAGCCATCGATCCAAGGTAGGCTCCCATCGACCAAAGAGGTCGACAGCTAACAACCTAGGCCAAAAATACCCTTTTTTAGGGCCTCCTTCACTCTATCTTTAGTATAAATACATCCTTATGCTTGAAGAACAATATATCATCTTTATATCATCTTTCTATCATCTTTTCTACATCTTTTTAGACATTTATTGAAGATCAAAAACCTTGTAATAACATTTTGATTTGTTTAAAGTTCT
>OVAN01010160.1:0-16051 GCA_900406275.1 Anastatica hierochuntica | reverse complement strand
AGAATCCGTGAACCACATATCATTGACAGTGAGAATTTCGATTCCCACAATCTATTTGTTCATTGATTTGGAAAGACATAGGAAGGCGTGCTACTTACCTTTACAAGAGCACACCATGACCACTAAGGATGAGAACCTCTCATTTTATCTACCTCATCACCTACTTGTTAACCTTCACTCCCTACCAAGTCAGCCAAGACTCTACAAGTCTGATCCCCATGAGCCATAACCGAACCAAGAAGATAAAAATACCTTCGAATTTGAGTATCAAAGAGAAGAACCATCCGCGGATTACCAAAGGAATGAGTACAAGATGTACTTAGAAAGAAAGGTCAATGACCAAGAGAAACAACGAAACTTTCTCACTAAATTGTGGAGAAGAATGAAAAAGAGCGATAAGTATAATCGCTATGCCACATCAAGTGAGGAAGAAGTAGAAGATAAAGATTCAAGCGGTCATGAACACCAACAACCAAGGCATTCAATAGCTCTTTTACCAATGGTGATATGAGAAACACAAGAGGATGGAATGAAACCACTAAGGATTTTGTTTCAAGAGCCATCCAAGAGGAAACATGGGAAAGACCCCGTTGGCCTTTCTTCATATAGGCCACAGAGATCAAAACATAACAACAATGAACCCGATTCCTCCGTCGGATCCCAAAACACTCATACAAATGAGTTTTCTAAAGGTACATCTACTATCCCTTGTATATACCATTGCATATTTTCGTTTTATTTATGCGTTTTTAATGAGTCATTCTCACGGTTTAAAATTCATCGAGACGGTGAAGTTTAAGTCCGAATGGGGGCTTAGTACTAATGCTATTTTGACTTTTGTTGTTTTCTTTTCATGCATATTGAGTCTTGGATTGTAGATAGTTATGACTTATAAAAAGCAAAAACAAAAAAAATTTCAAAAATCAAAAAAGAAAATCAAAGATTTGCATATATATTGCATACATTTGTGAATACGTAGTTTGAAAGAGCATATAGGATTGCATTTTTCATAGGGAACAATGATGAAACTACCTAATAGATAGTTGAGTTTTGTTTAATGATCAATGCCCTCACTAGAAGTAAGATGTTGCTTATACCACTTTTTGTCTTAGGAAAATTCGTGATTGGAATTGACCATTCAAAGGTCTTTTTGAATGTGGAAGTAATCTATCTTTTGAGTCAATTACTACTTAAGATGGCTTTTTAATGAATATTAGCATCTTGCATATGGGCTTTGTCATACTTGACCATGGAAAATCATTACATTTGAGCTATGTTTTGCCATCTTTTACCACTCTTTTTTAGCTCAAATGGCTACTCTTAGCTTTAGAGTAGTGACTTACCCTTGTGAATCCTTAAACCTTTCCTTCAAACCCCCCTATTATTTCGATATGTGAGGCCTCTTTAGGAAAGTTCACACACGGCAAAATCCCGAGTGAAATGAAGTTGAACGACAAAGAGGAAACTTCCTTAGAGTTAGTCTCACTTTAAGGCTAACTAGAGATTTAGGAGGAGAAAATCTTTGTGGTTTTGGATTTTTCCAAGTCTTGGGAATGGTTAGTGAGTATTGAGTCAAGTAGATGCTCCTTAGTTCTTATATGATCCTAGGTTGTTTCAATAAGGAAAAGAACAAAAGGAAAAAATTGAAAAAGATAAGAAAAAGAAGTGAAAGAAAAAGGCACTAGAGATAAGCACTAAGTTTAAGCTCTAATCTTAAAAACTAAATGCTTAGAGAGTCCACCTTTGAAAAGAAAAAGAAAGAAAGAATCCAAGTGATTAGATAGTGGCTCTAAAAATTTAAAAGAAGGTTAGTAGCTTAGAAGTTTAAAAGTTTAAGAATCTTTAGTTGTCTACAAAAAGAAAAAAAAAAGAATGAGTGAGTTTGGTTTAATAAAAGTTTATGGTTTCTAGATCTAGGATGGGTATTATATCAAGTAAGTGTCTATATCCTTAGGAAGCAATGGGGTGGGAACAATTAGAGAAAGTAAATATTTTGTATGCGTAAATTGTTCGGCTACCACCTTGTTATTGCCTATTGTCTTGCACTACTATGTTTGAGAGAAACCACTTCAAATCGAGAGAATCATCTTCTTTTCAAACTTCTTTACATTAAAACCCTTTTTTGAACTCCAAACCGAATGGATAAGATGCATTTCCCATAGGTAAAGAACTCACAACCAAGCTTAATTGAATGTAAAAAGGAATTGGTGATGAGATAGTTTATGGATGCATAACTTAGATTCTAAGAGTTGGTTTTGTGGTGATCATGGAGAAGTAATTAAGCTCTTAGATGGTCTTTCCACCATTTTACTTGTTTTGAGGACATTGGGCATATGGGATTACTATTGTTATCTTGGTTTTGAGTTCCCACTTGCAAACCTCATTTCCGGGTTTGGTCTTTGTTGTTTGCTTGAGGACAAGCAAAGGGCAAGTCTGGGGGTGTTGATGTGTACATATTTTTATGCATATTTTGATGCATTTTAGCATAGTTTCATCCATATATAGGTTGTAAATATTGCATATAAGTCCTAGAATGCATTAGTTTAAATTTAGAGTCTACTTTATGAGCATATTGCATTTGCATACAACTTTCTTTGCATTTGTAGGTGAAACTTTGAGATGGATATATGGAGGCTCTAGAGGTGAATCTAATATGGAAATGGAGCTAAAAACCAAGGACAAAGGGGGATAAACACTATGAAAGAAGTTGGGATCAAGCAAGGCATCAAAGAGGAGAAAGAAGGCATAAAAAAGTTGCCAAGGGACCCTGCCATCAATCTAGAGGTTGATGCTGGCAAACCTTGGGTTGATGCTGGTCTCCCTTGACAGACTTGCTTCCCAACATAAGCCAGCATCGACCCTAAGGTCAATGCTAGCCTCCCTTGGGTTGATGCCAGGTGACTTTGACGAGAAAAAGACCCTTTTTAGGGCTTCCTCTCTCCTTCGTTTAGTATATATAGCCCCCTTTTGTACCAAGAACATATCTTCAACAATTTTTAAGAACTTTGTTTATCTTTTCTTTCTTTTTGAGATCTAAAGACTTTGTAATAACTTTATTTTTCTTGAGTGATTTGGATTTCTTCTTCTTCATCTGTTTCTTTAGATCTATTTGTTTAAGATCAGGGGAGCTCAAAGACCCATCTCTTGTCTTTGGATTTCCATGATTCTTAGTGAGTAGATCCATCTTGGATCTTCATATATGTAAGGCTAGGGTTAGATCTAAGCTTGTGATGAATGATTAGACTACATCTTGGTATAGATTCCTACTAGATCTAGTCTAGTTCCTCAAAGTTCATTGCTTGCTCATTAACGCCTATAAAGTGTTCCTTGAAATTCTTGAGAGAACTGGATCTATGTCTTTCACATGGGACCATGAGAGTGGATGTTACCTAGGTGCTATATGGCTAGAAGGGCTTGAGAAACACTATCACATACATGTTTAGATAGGCAACATACGAGAGTTGAGCCTTGTAATGTGTATTGGTGAATAGATCTCCGTCACGAGATTGGGTTTATCGATAATAGAGGGATTCTTGGTCAAGGAATATCTTCGATCCTCTAATAAAGCCTTACCAAAGTCCATCACATCTCTATATTGAACCCGGACCCATAAACATTGTCTCAAGATCCTATCTTTTTATTAGATTTGATCCAAGTTTACTCATTTGTTGCTTTACTTTCTTGCTAGCTTTGTTACTGCTTTCTTTTATGATTTTTCACCATGTTTGGCCTTGATTTCCATTAGATTTAGTGGAGACTTGTGATAATCCCCTATTAAACCGTCCCCTAGACAAGGACTCTTAGTGCATTCTTTTTGTTTAGGTTCTACTAGTCTAGCCTCTAAATCCTTAGTGCAATAGTAACAAATAAGATCGGCATTGTTTTACAGGTCTAAGTGATCAACAGTGGCATATTCTTGTTACCATGTTGAATTAGCGAACTTCTCCAAATAATGAGCGTCTTTCGGGTACGTATTTTCTTGAATCTTCGATAATCTATTATGGCGCGTCAAATCACATGACCGATACGATATAATTTGTATTTGATGCTCCATCATGTCTACGATTAACATAAAACTCCCTAATGGTCGATTTTCTTTTCCGGATAAACGTGGAACAGTTCGGTTAGGAGCATTCTTACGGTTACTTGATGTGTTCTTTGTTGAGGGTTTAGATTGTCATCTGATATCCGTCTCTCAAGTAGCTCGAGATAGTCGTTGTATTGTTCAGATGTCTGATCGACTTTTGGTAATGCAGAACACATCACGTGGATCCTGATTGGAGCGGATGAGTGATAACTCAGGTTTTCGCCCGAGAAAACACTGCAAGCGCACAGATGTATGTTGTAGTTGTTCGAGATCGATTCCACAAAGACCAAAGGTGGCACAAAGAATGTAGAATCAAACAGCAGGCTAAAGCTAAAAAGAAGTTTTGTAGATGACGCAAATAACGAAATCAAAAGAACAAAGAAATCAGGCAGCAACAACGGGGTGTAAATCAATTAAAGAAGTGTTAAGCGTCAGGTATTCTGAGAGAAATAATTCATTGTTGATTCAAATTATAGACAAGGATATAAGAATAAAACCGCTTTGAACTCAAACACTAAAGAAGAATTAATCTTCTCTGATCGAAGAACAAAGATGCTTCTTCTCCCTAGGTTACAAAATCAATCTCTGCTCTCTAAAAGTCTGTAAAAGTGCATTATGAAACAAGTCTAGGTCTTAGTATTCAAATCCGGTTCAAAATAAGTTCGGTCTGGTTCTTCGTAAACTAGGTCTGAAAATCGGGACATGGATCGACCAATCCAGGGACAGGGATCGATCGATCATTGTCCATATTTCTGGATATTTTTCTGCCTTCAAGAAAACTTCCTTTCAAGCTTGAAATCCATCCAAAATGCATTCTTTTCGCACATCCAAGCCCAGTTCCTTTAAAAACAACAAAGAACACAAATCCGCGCCAAAAAGATCTGAGTACATACTAAAAACAATAAATATCGTGTGAAAACCATGATAAAAACTACTAAAATACTGACACATCAAATCCCCCAAACTTGAATCTTTGTTTGTCCTCAAGTAAAAGAAACGAATATTAAGCCTACTGGAAAACAAGCTCAAACATCTAATGGATTGCATGCTATTAGAAAACCTTACTCTTCACTCCTTTCGCTAACAATATAAACTCAGAAAAATTAGACATTCTCCCCAAGAATCGCTGCATAACCTCCAAACCCTATCCATACTCTAAAATCTCGACCTGCAAACTCAGCTTCCATGTAAATAACTCTCTACTTTTCATTAAGAATGACGTGAAACTTTTCACTAAAGAACTCATAACCAGGAAATCAGGCTAGGCGTTCAAGGCTTTTAGTGGTGAGGCTTAGAGTGTTTTGGGTATCAAAAACTGCGTCAAAATGCAAGACATTATGCAAAATCGCAGGAGAGAAAGAGTATATTGATATCCATGTCCCCTAACCACCCAAGTACAAACCACCAATAAGAAAATAAACCAAATATGTGCATTCTTCAGGGTGAATCTAATCAATATAATAATATGCAAATGCTAATTTCTAAACCAGATATGCATACATTAAAAAAAAAATTTCAAAAACAAAAATCTGGTTCAAATTAGCATATCAACGGCGTTTTAAACACTAAAACAGCCATACAACATGAAGAAATGCAATATAATCAGCTAAACCACCTAAACACCCAACACCGAGAAATCAGACACTCTGGACNGTGCACATAAGATGAAAAAGAAATGCATGGAGAATCAAGGAGATAAGGTAAGGGTGTGGTGCTAGACTAAAGATGAGTCTGGTCACTTAGGATTACCGAAAAAGATGGTTGAAAAAGAAATGGGGATGTAATCCTGAATGATGGGTCAGACTCCTGATTTTAAGTTCTTGGATCAAAGCATTTAATTTCATTAGTAAGCCAAACAAGATAGAGTTAAAAACATTACAGACAAAAGTCTGATGGGGAGTTTGGTCATGAGTTATTCTGGTTTGTCTGCACTAAAAGTCCAAATGAAATGGTTAATGAGAATATAAATGAAGTGCAATGCGCAGAAATAATAGTCTGAAATCATCATGAAACATAAACAATCCATAAATTGACTCAATAAAAACATCAAAATGACTCAAACAACACCAAAAGAAAAAGAAAAACATAAGTAACCTCTCCTAGACTTATCTCACACCGTCTCGTGTGAAAAAATCCAAGAAAGGGGTTAGTAGCAAAAGAAAAGAAAAATAAAATCAAGATCAAAAGAAACGGGAAAAAGAAAACTTACATGTAATCGTGTGATGTAGCCGCGTAAATGATACATGTATCGGTCGATCCATGGACAGGGATCGATCGATTCCTGTCCGTATGTCTGGTTATCTTTTTCCTGCAATACTACAACCAAAAACACGAAAACGTCCAAAGCACCAAAAAAACCAAAACACAAAAGCCAAAAACACTACAAAACTAACTAAAAATAAAAAGAAAACTACCTAGTGGGTTTCCTCCCACTCAGCGCTTATTTAAAGTTACGAGCCTAACTCTAGTGACGATGGATCAGAGTGGAAGGGCATTGGAACTCGCCTCGAAGCAAGCTCCACCAACGAAAATCTTCAGCTCAAGGATGCTGCTCATTGCCTTCTTCATAGCAGCTGCTCCTTTCTCTTTAAACTCTGGTGTAAGGATGGCCCTGAAATTGGAGAAAGATCTGAATCTGCCGTTACGCTTCACTTTTAGTCAATAGCACCTCCATCGCATCCTAGAGGGATCAAGGTCAACACAGAACTCTCCTCAGTATTGTGCTCTTTCTGCTTCACTCTCTTTTTGGCCTTGAGTTTTCTCACTTTAGAATGAACGTCTCCATCCAAGACTTCCTTGACGTCATTCTTTCAGCAATCTCCAATGTGTCTTTACTCAATAAATCATCCCCTTCGTCAACTCTTGATAAGGAAATTTGGAAAGATTCCTCAGTGTAAGGTTCCTCCACAGCCTCCTCGATCACTTCAATCAATGTTTCAACCCAAATGTTAGCCCATCTATGGTAGGCTTCTTGGTTAACTTCTCGAGATTGAATTGCACATCTAGTTTACCCAATTGCAGGACAATTTGACTATTCTGAACATCAATTATCACCCTAGCAGTAGATAAGAATGGTCTACCCAAGATGATAAGATCCTTGTGTTCTTCGTCAAGCTCCAAGACTACGAAATCAGTGTATACATAACCTTTTCCAACACCAACAGGAATGTTATCGAGAATACCTATGGGCTTCCGAATTGATCTATCTACAAGTATCAAAGACATCTTTGTGGGCTTATAGTTCACCATGTTCAGCCTTTACGAGACAAATAGTGGCTTCAAGCTAACTCTAGAGCCCAAGTCACAAGACATCTCTTGAAGGTAAGAGGTCCAATCCTGAAAGGCAAAACAAAAGGGCATGGATCTTCACGTTTCTCTGGTGCGATATTCTGAAGAACTGCACTACACTCCGCAGTAAGAACCGATATACCTTGTTCTAGGGTCATGTGATCTGAGAGAATCTCTTTCATGTACCTTTTAAGAGATTGTACCATCTTGACTACCTCGACGAAAGGCAATCGCACATGTAACTCACCAACTAGATTCTTTAGCTTCTCATACTCGCGTTCCTTAATCTTTTGACCAGGTCTGGAAGGATACGGAGGCTTGGGAATATAAGGAGGGGGTGGCAAATACTCATCCTCAACATCTTGTGCCTTCGATTCATCATGAAAATCCGACGAACCCGTGTCACGACATGGATCGATCGATCCAGCGATAGGGATTGATCGATCCTTGTCCTTATCTTGTGATCGATCGATCGTAGGACATGATCGATCCATCGCCATCTTCCGCAATTTTCCATGCTTTTCCGATACAGGGATCGATCAATCCTCTGACTGGATCGATCGATCGGTGTCCCAGACGAACTTTCAGTTATTTTTCCGCCCCGAACTGTGATAGCATTGCAATACTCCTTTGGATTCTTCTCTAGTTTGGCTGGAATGACACCTGGGGGAACTTTGTTGCTCGCAGAAGTTTGAGCAGCCTATGTTTCGAGCATCTCCTAATTCCCTTTCATCTTAGGAATGCCATTCCTCCTTACTACCAGAGCTTCAATAGACTTTGATACTAAATGGCTCATCTTGAAGAGATTTGATGAAGGAGTCTCCTACCCAATGCTTAAAACCAAGAGAGACAATGCTTTTTGTGGTAAGGTTTACTTAAGAGAACCAAAGAAAAAGGGTAGAATTCGAGAGAGGAGAAAGTCTATGAGACCTTGGAAAAGGATGGAGTTTGGGATGTACTTCATAAGGAAGACCTCAAAGGAGATGTGCCCCGCGAGAATTTGGGAGTGATAATGGATAAAACCAACACTCAAGGGCCAACCTTCAAGCTTAGTTACAATCCCCATTTCATCAATGGTAATGGAGTGAAAAACTTCAACAAGATTAGGGATTGGGTGATAAGGAAGTCTCCAAGAGAACCAAACCATGAAGAGGGGATCCTTAATCTCACCAACTAAGAAAAAGGAAGAACGGTTAAGCTAATGACCTTAAACAACCGCACTTGAGAGACAATCTCATGCATATCCTTTGTAAATATTTCTTTTTAAGTCTTTAATTTTCATGCCTTTAGTTTCAATAATGGTGATTATGTCTTGGGAAAACCTTGTTCCAAAGACATTCTTTTGCTCTAACCTTAGGTACCAAAGGAGAACTAATCAATGCAAAGATCAAAGCCAAAATGGAGGAATGGATTGACATTTTCAGAAAGTCACCATGACTAAATACTTACGAGCAATCATTTTCCTAAGGTAAGTTATCATAAATTCAAGCATTTCATTTGCATATCACCATTTAAAAGAATTTCATGAGTGATTTTACAAATTCTTGATTTGAGAAACCTTTACCCTTTTTTATCCATTTAAAAAGCTTTGGTCCAAGTTTTTCAAAAGCTAAACTTTATTTTCCCTTCAAAATTGTATTTACGGATTTTAAGGGTGATTTTATTCAACTGTTGCAAAATGGTTATAATTTTTTTTTCTAAGGACCCCTTTTGCAATTTTTGAAAATTTCACGAACTTGGACACTTGAGCATTATTGGCACATGTTGTTTGAAAAAGCTACAACTCTCTTTCTCTTAGCATCATCATCGACATTTCTATCACTTCAAAGCAAAGCTATGTGTTCTTTAAAGTTTTAAGAGAAAACTTGAGATTTTTCACAAGAATCATCCATTTTTGCAAGCATTTCACAAGATCTCTACTCCTCACATACATATTTGCATCAAGAAACAAAGGTATGGATAAAAACTTCTTCTCTTTTTGATGATGATTTTCGATTTTCATGAAAAGAAGAGAGTTAGATGTTGTTTGTGAGTTATCTTGGTAGCTAGAGTTTAGTTGTTGAGTTTTCATGGATTAGATCTTTTTAAAAACAA
Source organism: Anastatica hierochuntica (assembly GCA_900406275.1). NCBI lineage: Eukaryota > Viridiplantae > Streptophyta > Magnoliopsida > Brassicales > Brassicaceae > Anastatica > Anastatica hierochuntica. Next base: position 6,582 of record OVAN01010160.1, on the reverse strand, counting down.
CTAAAATTGCTTGATCATGGATTGTTCGTCTTGGTGAATAGTGCTAATGAATAGTATTCTTGAGATAATTTTGGGGAAATTAGTTTAATTGGTTCTTATGTTGAATTTATGGTACATATGCTTGATTTCCATGAAAAGTTCAAAGAGTTTGCAATTTTTGAATGATGTCCTTTAATGCCTAAAATTTTTGATTTTCATGGGATAAGAGGATTGCTCTTGAACCTTCATTTGAGTTGTCATTGCATTGTTATGTTGTTAAGAAGCTTGCTTTGCTTGTTATTCATTGTTGAAAACCTTGAGCATTGTTCATTACAATTGAATATGGATAAATTATATTAAGTGCACACTTATCCGAACTTAGTAAAGGTCTTTGAATGATTTAAATGAATATTCTCTTGGTAATTCTTATAGGCATCTTACTCATGAAAAATGCAACATTCGGTTATTCGTGAAATTTTGAAAATGCTAAGCTTGCAAGTTGCCAAATATTTTGATCATTTTTGAAGAAAAATTTCGGTCCATATGCATGTTTTGGTTAACGATGTATGCTAAGAATCAAGAGTTATCATTACTTGTTCTTGAATGTTTAAAATTGATTCAAAGCTAAATGATTCTTAAGCCTTTACATTCGTTCGTTAAAGAAATTTTGAAATCACGATATCAACTATCTTTTGTAGATCAGAAGAATCGCATCAATTGAACAAGCAAATCTGACTTACGCAAGTTGGTATGATGAGGAGACAAGCCTTTATTTGCATCTCCAAGAAAATGCCAAGTTCGTTGGGATAACTTGGGTGGATGAGGACATCTTGAGGGAGATGGAGATTCATAATCAAGTGAAGTACTTGGTTAGGAAAATGGAGATGGGGCACATTCTATCGATGAACACTCCGACTAACCGTCACCCCGCTCTCCGATTCCTCTCAACGATTAGCATGGTACAAGGACGTGGTCCTTATGAAAGCGCCATGTACCTCACGTTTAGAATCAAAGAGGACTTTCACAAGGTACCCCTTGAGGAGATTTGTCAAGTATATGGGTTTGATCCAATGAAGGAAGATTTTAGTTATGGGTACGGACTTGAATCAAGGATACTTTGGGAGCGAATATAACTTGGAGAATATGATGAAGGTTCGGCCAAGCTATCAAAGGTTTGAAACCCAACCATTCGATACTGATAGCTCAGGTTTTCGCCCGAGAAAACATTGCAAGCGCACAAAAGTATGTTGTAGTGGTTCAGGATCGAATCCACAGAGACCAAAGGTAGCACGAAGAATGTAAGATCAAAAAGCAGGCTAAAGCGAAAAAGATGTCTTGTAAAGAGATGCAAATATCGAATTAAAGAAAGCAAATAAGGCAAGCAAGAAACGTTGGGGTTGAAATTCAATCAAAGAAGTGTTGGGCATTGGGTATTCTAAGGGAAACAATTCATTATTGACTCAAATTATAGATTAGGGAAAAAATTTTAAACTGTCTTGAACTCTAACACTAATATAAAACTGATCTACTTCCGTAGTATCGATTCTCTATGTATTAGAAATCTCGAGAGTAACTTCTGTTGACTCTCAATTTCTAATCATGCATTCCTAACAGGTTTGATATGTTCACAACTCACTTAAACATCAACTTCCATTGGCTTAACAAGAGTTGCTCATCTAAGATTCTTTCACGCATTTAATCGAACACTTTCCAGGCGTTAAAATACCTAAGATCGGAAACTATGTCATCAGTTTAATTTCATGCATTACGAACAATCCTAGATGAAGATCCAATTGATTAAATACCTAATCATACAATTATATATCAACAAATCATGAATCCCTATGGGAGAACCCTAAACCAAAGAATAGAGTACTCACTCAAGGCAATCACGTAAACACAGATCAAATCAAAGAGAGACATATTGTATTTAACAAAAATAAGAGTAAAGGGTTCATAAAGGTTCTTAGATTCGAAGTATAAAAGATGCTTCTTCTCCCTAGGTTACAAATCAATATCTGCTCTCAAAAAGTCTGTAAAAGTGCATAACGAAACAGAAAACATGAGTCTAGGTTCTAGTAATGAGATCCGGTTCAAGATAAGTTTGGTTTGCTTCTTCGTAAAAATCGGGACAGGGATCGACCGATCCAGGGACAAGGATCGATCGATCCTTGTCCATATTTCTGGATATTTTCCAGCCTTCAAGAAAACTTCATTGCAAACTTAAAATCCATCCAAAATACATTCTTTCCGCACATCCAAGCTTGATTCCTGTAAAAACAACAAAGAACACAAATCCGCACTAAAAAGATCTGAATTCATACTAAAAAAACCATAAATCTCGTGTCAAAACCAAAATAAAAACTACTAAAATACTGACACATCAAATCTCCCAGACTTGAATCTTTGTTTGTCCTCAAGTAAAGGAAACAAAGATTAAGCCTGGGGGAAAAGAAACTAAAAAACCAAATGGATCGCATGCTATCAGGAAACCTTACTCTGCCCTAGTTTCGCTAACCATATAAACTCAGAACAGTTAGAATATTCTCCCCAAGAATCGCTGCTTAACCTCCCAAGCCCATCATTACTCTAAAATCTGAACCTGCAAATTCAGCTTCCATGTCAATAACTTTCTACATTCATTTAAGATAGGCGTGAAACTTTTTACTGATGAACTCACAATCAGGAAATCAAGCTAGGTATTCAAGGCTTTTAGTGGTGAGGCTTAGAGTGTTTCAGGTATCAAAAGCTTCGTCAAGATGCAAGACATTATGCAAAATCGCAGGAGAGAAAGAGTATATTGATATCCATGTCCTCTACCTACCAAAGTACAAACCACCGATCAAAAAGTAAATTGAATACGTGCAAACTTTAGTGTGAATCCAATCAACAAAATAATATGAAAATGCTAATTTCTAAACCAAATAAAAACGAATTAAAAAAATTTTTTATTCTTATTTTTTTTTCAAAACGAAAATTTTGTTCAAATTAGCATGTTGATGACATTTTTAAGCTCTAAATCACACATACATCATGAAGAAATGCAAAATATCCATCTAAACCACCTAAACACCGAACACCAAGAAATTAGACACTCAAGACCATGTCTAAACCACCTAAAATGTAGAATCCTACCTAAGCAATTAGAAGGATCATGTCTACCCTATTCTCTCCATTGTTTTTACACATGTGTGCACATAAGGTGAAAAAGAAATGTATGGAGATTCAAGGAGATAAGGTAAGGGTGTGGTGCCAGACTAAAGATGAGTCTGGTCACTCGGGACTACCGAAAAAGATGGTAGAGAAAGAAATGGGGATGTAATCCTGAATGATGGGTTTGATTCCTGATTTTAAGTTCCTGGATCAAAGCATTTAAGTTCATTAGTAAGCCAAATAAAATGGAGTTAATAACATTTCAGAAAAAGTATGAGTTTCAGAGATTTCTGGTGGGGAGTTTTTTCATGAGTTATTCTGATTTGCCTGCGCTAAAAGTCTAAATGAAATGGTTAATAAGAATATAAATGAAGTGCAATGCGCAGAGATAATAGTCTGAAATCATCATAAAGCATGAACAATCCATAACATGACCTAATAAAAATATCCAAATGACTCAAACAACACTAAAAGAAAAAGAAAAACATAAGTAACCTCCCCTAGACTTATCTCACACCGTCTCGGTGGGAAACAAATCCAAGGAAGGGATAAATAGCAAATAAAAATAAAAATCCAACTAAAAAGAGAAAGAAAAACATAAATGAAAAGATAAAGGAAAGAGAACTACTGAGCTGCTCTAGAAGTGCTAGGCCTCTGACTGGAAGTGGCCCTAGGGCGCCTGCCTTCATCTCCTGAACCAGAGTCTGCTCTTCTCTTGGAGCGTTCCTCATTCCGTCTAGCCTCCTCTTGTGCAAGAGCCGCGCGAGTCTCCTCAGTCTCATCAAACTCCTCCCTCTCAGTCTCATCGTCATCATCATCTGCAATAGCTGCAGGACCAAGTGGCGCTCTACGCCTAGTAGCGTCCTCACGAACAGACCTGCTAGGAGAACAAGAAAGAAACCTCCCTATCCTGGACAATCCTCTAGCGAAACGCAACATAAGAGAACTCGTCCTCTGATGACTCTGAACGGTCCAAGTTCTGAACTCAGCAGTAGTAACAGAAGGAGGCGGTGGCAGGTCAAGCTGGTAGGCACTGTAATTCCTCAGAAACAGCGTCGCGATCTCAGGATCAGTGGGTGCAGCAGGTGGAGGCATATGATCCTCATAGTCAACATCATCAGCAACACACTCCCCAACAGGACCTGAAGAACCCTGAAAGAAGGAGGGCAATGACAAAGATGTTCCGCAGAAGGAAGAAACTCATCTCCTGATGAATCAACTAAAGATGTCTAGTCCGTGCATGGTAGCTCGATGTACAGAGACCTCTGCTGGCGGTCCTGAAAATGATAGATGAAGAGTCTCGAGCTGTCTAAAGAATGCTTCCAGGGGGAAGCTAGAATGCTGCAGTCAGATAGATGCTTCCCATCGAGGAAAGCATAAAGAGGTCGCGGGACGGGATGTGTCCCCACCATCTTGGGGAGCTTGGGCTCCACTCTCTGATGACCAGTAAAATCGAACCTAATAAACTGAAGAAGTTGGGTGATAAGAGCACCCGCAGAAAAAGACTTCTGAGAAGAAGCCACCACCATGAAGAAGCCAAATTTGTCAGCAACCACTGCAGCCATGTTCAGATTCGTAGCTGCCACATAACGAACCGGAGATGCCAAGTCTCATGTATGTCCAACGCCTAGAAAAATAAGACCCAACTCGTCGTTGGTCACAACAGCCTGGACAGACTTAGCGTAAATATGCGAGCTAAGAACCTTAGCCGCAAGGCGAAGGACAAAACTGCGGATACACGACTGCTTCGCGCTCACTGGACCTCGGTAGAGTTGGTACCCATGTACCTCGGGCCTGCACAAAACCATTAACTCTGGCCAAATCCATGAGAGAGATAGAATAGAACTGACCCTGCACGATAAATGAGAATGCGCCCTGATCAAGTTTGGGTAGACACAACGTGCAGAGGCCAGAAACTCCTGACACAGCTCGAGGTAGACACGCTCACGAAGCTCCTGCAAGACTTGCAGTCCCATCATGTCGAAGAGGGAGTAGAAGTCCTGTCGAATGCCAAAAGCATCCAGGAGATCATCATCAATGCCTCGAGTCATCGGGAAAGTAATGTGTCCCAAATCCTGCAGAAACTGCGTGTCATACTGATCCCACTCCTGAGTAACTAGACGGTTAGCAGGATGTGTGAGATCACTCCTCTTGAACCGGTGGTGAAGAATGGAAGTAGACTGGTCTCGCGTCTGCGGAACCTTGCCTCTCTTTCATCTACTCAGAACCTACACTTGGAAGCAAAATTAGTATCCACATCAAAACAAGACAAACACGAAAATCATTCACTCTGATTCAAAGAGTATTGTTCTGTGAAAATAAAGCTCAAAAACATCAAGAGCATGCATCAAATCATTCATCAAAGCAAGAATAGCATACAATATGTTTAATTTCTGTTTTGCATTCCAAGTTAAAATAATCGTTTCATCGCATTCAATCATCAAAACATGTTTTAATCAATCCCAGAGATGCCACAAAGAAGTAAAAATATCAATAAACAAGGCAAATCATGACAAAACATGCATCCTCGCAAAAATCAGGCATACGAAACGCGAAATCATAAAATCACCCAAAATCAATCCTTAAAACGCTAAATCTAGATGAAATCATACTGTTAGCCATCTTAGAACATGCGTATATGATAATCCAAATACAAACACTCATCAAAATTTAAGAAATAAGAAATTCCCAAGTTTCTCCGAAAAATCTGCTAGTAGAGATTGTGGACACATACCTTGGATTTAGTGAATTATGATCGGATAGAAAGATAGCGTACGAGATTCTCTTGATCTTAGGCTCAAAAACGGCTCATATCCGTAAAGTTTTGAGTAAAATCAAAATTTTTGGGTGATTTTTTCGTGTTTGGTTCGAGAGAGAATATGAAGAACATACCTGATTTTCGCGTTATAATGTTGTGTAATCAGGACAAGGATCGATCGATCCGGGGACAAGGATCGGTCGATCCCTGTACTTTTGTTTTTGTACGAAATTAGACACTGATCGATAGATCCGAGAACAGAGATCGATCGATCCCTGTCCTCCGATCTAGGTGGTCTTTTTTCCTACAATAACAAAGCTAAAAACACAAAAACGTCAAAAGCACCATAAAACAAAAATCAAAAACGTAAAATACTGCAAGATTAGCTAAAAATCAAAGAGAAAACTACCTAGTGGGTTGCCTCCCACTAAACGCTTTTTTAAAGTCTCGAGCCTAATTGTAATGCGATCAGACGGCAGGTGGATCCTTCAAAAGAATTCGCATTCTCTCGTCGGATGGCTCATATGCATTGTATGGCTTAAGTCTCTGGCCATTCATAGTGAATTTTCTCCAATTGTCATCAACAACAACAACTCCATACGGTCTAACCTCAGCAATCAAGAAGGCAAGCCATCCTTACCTTGACATTGGGCCACAATCTCCTCATCAGAAGGCAAGCCATCCTTACCTTG
>OVAN01010159.1:0-16052 GCA_900406275.1 Anastatica hierochuntica | reverse complement strand
GAAAATATGAAGCAACGTTCTTGAACTCAAATCACTGAAACAGATAAATCTTCTCACGGAGTATTTAATCCCTATATTTAGAACAATGGAAACTAACTCCCGTTGAATTCAAAAGAACTAAACATGCATTCAGGTCAGGTTTGATATGTTCACAAAATACCTTAACATCAACTCCCGTTGGCTAAGGATATTTTGCTCATCTAAGAGATTTTCATGTTTCTAAGTCAACTCCCGTTGTATCTATCAACCTAAGTTCATGAATCAGGTAGCTAATCTAATTCAAGCAATAAGTTCAACTTAGATGAAGAATCCTTAGGATGGTTTTCCCAAATATAACAACCTATATCATCAATTCATGAAATCCTTCGAATCCCTAAAACCTAACTAGAAAACTACTCAGACATAATTAAAGAACACAAAATCATCGATGAAAAGAAAGACATAATGAAATTAAAAAGAGAAAAGGGGTTCAGAAAGCTTCTCCAAAAGTTTGTGGATGCAGAGTTTCTTCTCCCCAAAGCATACAAAGAAAAAGCTCAAAAGTCTATGAAAAATCAAGTCTAATAATCTAATTTTCATCCTAAGTATTTACATAAGCTCCAGGGTCTGTTCTGCAAAATTTGGAAATTCTTGGGCAAAAAGGGAAATTTCTGAAACTAGAGAGCATATGATTACGAAAATGGCCATAAATTTTCATCGCACCGTTGGATTGTCTTAAAACCACCTCCATATGAAAGCTAACTCACATTGCTATCTTGTGTCAAAATTTCAGCTCGATCCAACGGTGGGAACCTTTTTACATAAGGTCAAACTTCTGATCCATCAGCAAAATTCTGCATCATCATAGTTTATTTTTGTCTAAATTTCTTCATTTCTCTCAAAAGCACCTTAAAACCTGTAAAAACACCAAAGAACACAAAAAGACTTCAAAAAGTCTCAAAAACAAACTAAAAACACCATTAGAAGTTAGTAAAAACCTAGATATATCACTAACCGCACTTATCCCCTATTCCGCACGTACCGCAGTTGAACCGCATCGCTGTTTAAATCCGCTTTTCCTGCACTCTCAAAACCGTTGTTACTATTCGGACCTTAAATGTGTGCATGTCCCTTGGTTAAATTTGAAGCTCTCTCTCTTCTTTGAGCCAACTTTCTTCTCTTTTTATTCTTTGATGTAATGATTAAAATTCTCTAAGGACGGAACAATTCGATGGCGCACGAGAGTTTCTTTTCGAGTAGTGAAAAACCCCTGGCGCATGTTAGTAGGGACTCTTATATAAAAAGGAAAAAGCAAAGAGAGAGGCCCACGCCACGAGCAAAAGTATTATCATGCGCCATTTTATATGGTCCTATATCTTAAAGTCCCATCTATATCTTTTTCTTCCCCTTTTCGTATTTTCCTCTTTGCTTTATTTATTAAATTCGTCAACCACATCCATGTTTGGATCTTTTATATTTTCTTTATAACATTTATCCTCATCTAACTTAAAACCACATTTGCAGCAAATAATGATAAAAATAATTCGAGTTACTTAGAATATGTACTTGAAAACAAGTATAAAATAATCTTTTCCCTTTATTCTTCACAAGTTATTATAGATTTAAATACAAATGCAAAGGCTAAGTGGTCAATGTAAAGTGCAAACTCAATATAAATAAAGAAATCAAGATCCAAGTAGCATCACACGTACTGAAACAGAGTGATGGAAGAAAGTCAGGACTTGTTTTTGATCTCACATGGATATATCAATATAGTCAATGTCCACAAGATTATTTAAAAAACAAGACGATGAGAGAGAGAGATAGAGATCTCACAGATCAGTACAAATGAAGTAATCACAAGAATTATCAAACGATGAACGGAACTTCGAAGCACTTTCGAAACTAATGATTGACATTATGATTTCCCACTTAAACTTTAATATTCTACGTTTAGTATAAATCTATCTTTGCCTTTACATCATAGTGTATATTTAGATACTTCTTCCTTTTTCTCTTTATTTAATCAAACTTAATTTAATTAATCACCATGTATAATATAAGTAGAAAGTACATCAGCTTCGCGTTGGTACTATAATAATAAAATACTAATTGTATATATCATATATGTGTAAATAAGTCTCTTCATAAGAGTATAAGCTCGGGAGATTAACTAAAATTTATAACCTTTGACCATCTAATTTTTCCTAAGGGTGTATAATATAAGATAAATACTCTTTTTTTTTACTTTAACTAAGTGGGTCGAAACTGGCCTTGGAGTGTTCAGTAACAAGAATTTCAGAAGCAGCCCATAGTTTAGTAGCTTCGGAGGAGTTTGATCCAAGACCAGACGGCTTCGTTTCATTACAATCCGTGAAGTACTTTCCCGATACGTTCACCAACTTGGGATTTGTTGCGACGTAACACGTCGTTGCTGCTGCCTAATCTCATGCCAAAACACAAAAACAAAATAAAAAAGTAGCACATAAATCCAATAATCCTAAAGAGATTATGTTATAAATATTTTTCCAATTAAAAAGACAATTTATTACTTGCGGAACTGTCTTAAGGAGCTTGGAAGCCAGAAAGAAAGCGAGATCTGAGTTAGGAAAAAGACAAAATGAAATCATAAAGACATAATTAGGAATCTCAATAATGATTATAAGCTAAGATAATTTAATATGCTAATATAGTGAGATAAATTAAGTTAAACCAAACCTGTCAATAAACCTTCTCGGTCTCTTGTTAACCGGGTTCTAACAACCCCTGGATGTACACAATTTACCGTCACGTTCGCTCCAATTTTCTGCATTTTATTAAAAAAATATTTTTTCATTAAATTTTTCCTTTTTTATATAAGAAAACGTTAATCACCTATATTATTGTAAAGACCCACATGATTGTCTTAATCCTAACACATGATCAATAGTCAAATAAAATTGGCTTTAACTAACTGTTGTCACATATTTAGTTAGAATACAAATCTTAGTTATCTAGGTTTTCTTGTTGTCCCCTTCTCATATACCTTTCATCTTTTCATTTACACTCAATAAATCTATTCAGAAATTGGACCATTGTTATGACACATATTAATTACTACCATAATGCTTCTTTTTAAATTATTTTCTAGGGAGGGAGTAATTAAGTGAGTGTAAATAGTAAGAGAGAGAGAGAGAGAGATTGTGGGGAGAGAAAGAGACCTGGAGTCTAGAAGAGAGCTCCTTGGTATGCAAAACGTTGGCAAGCTTCGAGAGTGCATACGCACGTGTCGCGTCGAATTGACTAATCGATTCACCCACACACAAACCCAACAAAAATTGTTTATTAAAATATTCAAAAAGTCAAATTCTTTTACTTTTTTCCCATTTATTACCCCACTATTGACTTACTGTCACTCATCAGTCAAAAAATAAAAAATAAAAAAACAACTACGCAGCTTTTGTTCCTATGGTAAAACATTTTTTCACCTCTCAAGAATAGCAATCCCTACAATCTAATTGATAGTTCTACCTAAAACCCATTGGACTCTTATATGAATATTAGTACATGTTTGTTTGCATATTTATTTTCTCGTTTTGGAATTTTTTTTTGAAATGTTGAATATATTTATTTTTGATAAAGTTAGTTTATTGAAAATGTTGAATATTGCTATGAGAAATTATGCAAGTTCATGACAGGAAAACAAAAGAAATCTTACCACTTAGGTTGGGAAATCTGCCGGAGATATTCGATCAAGTCGCCGGAGAACCAGCCGTGAATGCCCGATGTTACGTTAACAATTCTCCCTTGAACTCCTGTTTCCTCTGCCGTTTGAATCATCTTCTTCAACAACAGATTGGTCAAGAGAAAGTGGCCTGATTGTAAAATATAATTTAACAGAAAATAATTAATAGTGTTTTAAGATCTGTCATAGAGTGGAGGAATCGTATTAATACCTAGATAATTAGTAGCAAATGTCATCTCGATCCCGTCTTCGGATATTGCATGTTCATGTGCTAATCTGCCTGCGTTGTTTCTGATTCAACATTTGTATATTCAAAAAACTAAAGTTAAAAATTTTATTACTATTAATTACGTTCTGTTCACATAAATTCTCAGAAACAGACGCACGTATGTGTTGTAGTGTTAGATATATACATGCATATCGATTTATTTGATTTTTCTCAGAATCATATTATATTCCGATTATTAAAAAATAAATTTCCTAGTTTAGGATTCTCATTGAAATTAATTTCACGTAAATTTCGAGAAGAAAACTAAAAAAATTAATGGAGGAAAAAATTTAAAGAGGATTTTTGACTTACATGAGAAGATTAAGAGGAAGATGAAGAGATTCGAAATCGGCGACGAAACTCCGTACTGAAGAGATGGAACTGAGATCAAGCTCCATAACGACGATCTCTGTCTCCGGAAACTCAGAGACGATCCTCCGTCTCGCTTCCTCCGCCGCTTTCACGTTCCTCGCCGGAAATATCAACCTCGCTCCTCGTTTCGCCAAAACTCTCGCCGTCTCCGCTCCGATCCCCGACGTCGCGCCTTCACACAAAACCAAAAACAACAAGAAAATTAAAACGACGGCTCCCCGGAAAACTCGGACGAGGAGTTATAAAAGAAAAGTCACCGGTGATTATCGCGGTGGTTGAACGGAGGTCACAGTTCTCGGTTACTTCATCGGCGGTGGATTTAGAGCCGAAGCCGCTAGCACCGGCGGCTCCGAGAAGATATCTTCCAGTCTCGATCATTTCTCTCTCCGTCGTCGGAGTTTTTCAGTTATTTGAAACAACAAACAAAATAAAAAGGAGAAGAGGAAGAAGAGAAACTTATTTGCCGTTTTCAGTTATGAGGGTATAATGGTAAATTAACAGATTCTAAGAAAAACTCTGTTTCTCTTGTCAGGTTTTAGTAGGCAACGCCGTCTGGCAAGGGAGGAGGAGAGACAGAGGAAATAGTATTTATAGTCAACTTTGATTGATGAGGTAAAAAAGTATATTACAACTTTTTATCATTATGGTAAAACAAATATTAAATTTTATCATTCTTGTGTAGACTGGTAGGTCTAGTTGATTTTATTCATTTATTTTTCAAATCACCAAAAAATGCATTATTAGAATATAATAATTCCAAGAAGCAAGATAGTTTTATCTACTTTTAAAAAATTATTAATTAAAATAGCAATTGATTTTGTACAGAAAATAGTACAAGCAAATGAAGCAATAAATCAACAACTAAAGAAACTTCTTACATAGTATAAAGGCAATTTCAAAAATTTTAGCAAAAATCATTTAAAAATAAGTCTTTCTAAAATGATTAAATACTTATCCATAATTTAAGTTCTTCCTAACCAAAAGATTTTTCTTTCTATTTTTTATATATATATGTTGGTCAAATAAATTCTTTACAAAAGCTACTTTTGTATCTAACATTGGAAAACTATCCAAACTATTCAAGGGAGGTTTAAAGATAGTAATGTAATGTTGTAACTAGAAACAAATCCTTAAAATTTTGGAATGGTTTATTATCTCTATTTTTAGTGAGCTATCATGTGGCTTTTGGTAAATATCAGCGTTAAAATTATGAGTTAGTGACCTGACAAATAATTTATGAAGCCATTGGTCAAACCTAATTATATAATTAGTGTTCAGATTATTTGAGCAGCTGTCAGTCTCTGATTGGCAAATAAAAGATGTGAATATTTCTATTTTCCACGGTTGTATTTTCATTAAGGGACTTAGTAAAAATGTAATAGTCATTAGTCCAATTACAAATGCCTAAACTTGAAAAAGGAAAAGATTGTCGTCGAAGGCAAATATTAACGGTCAAAAGGCCTAAGGTTTGACTCACTTGTAGGAGACAATTATACAATCGTGACGTATTAGTTGTATACTTGGTGTCACTCATTATTCTATCCGCATTTACTAATCTTCTATTAACTAAACTAATTATATTTTCTTAATCTCCGTGTAGTTAATAATTTTTCCTATATCAATCTCGGAATAAACGCCGGTCTAGGGAATACCAGAAACGATAGTTTAACATGAAAATTTTAAAATTATAGAATAATCAACAAGATAATAACACTAAAGTCTCTACATAATATCATAAACATTTTTATGTTATGAAAAATTGACACAAAAAATTTAAAGTGAATGACCAACAAACATAAAACATAAACATACTTAAATTTTTAATTTCACTTATCAAAATACTTATACATTTACATAAAACCGTTAAAATTTAATATTGTCCAAAGTGTTTTTCCAACTTCATTACTTTTTTTGTAATTAGTAATTTGATCGAAAGTTTTAAAATATAATTGATCAATATTATTTACATTGTTATTTCCACAAAAATATGGGAATGTTTTCAGATATGATTCAAAATTCTCAATTCACAAAACTCAGTTTTTACAAAGTTGGATTAGAAAGATGAAAAAAAGTAGTTATGAATTTCAAATATTTGTAGTTTGAATTTGAATAAGAATATGTCTTTAACCACTATAAAAGTATAAAAACATGAAGAAGTATAATACAGGTCGATAATAATACATAAAAATGATATTTTTAATGTACTTTTACTAAACAATATGTATTTCTTTTATATAAGTATTTTAATCATGTAATACATGTGATAATTGATTAAAAAACTCCAATATTAGAGGTATTTGTCTAATGTTAAGTAGTATTATTAGTTTTAGGGAAAATCGCATAAAAAATCTCTAAACTTGAACTTTCTAACATTTTAAACTTTGAAGGTTTTTGACTAGCAATTTAAACCTTCAAAGTGACATTTTTATCACAAAAAACCTCCAACGGGTTTACTTGTTCTTCAAGTCAAATATATGACCGGTATTACAGGTCATACATGTGTAAATTTTTTTTTAATAAAAAATCTAATTAATAAATAATAAAATACAACTACAAATTGAAAATAATAAAAAATTCAAAAAAACTCTGGAAATTAAAAATTACAGATTTAAAAAACAGAAAACTTAAAATTCAATAATAATAAAATATTTAAATATATAAGATAAAGTTAATTAAAAAAATAACAAAATACATAAAAGATTTTAAAAAATTGGAATAAACCATAAAAATTTAGAATACTAAAATAATTTTAAATTTTAAACTAAAAATTATAAAATATTAAAAATTCAAAAAACTAAATATTAAATATTAAATTTAAAAAATCATAAATTTTAAACTTCAAAATTTACAAAATGAATGAAACATATATCATTATTTAATAATAATAACTAAAATTTTATATTTAAAACTTATGACTTTTTTAGTTTAAAATTTAAAAAATTTTAAGTGTTTTATATTTAAATCTTTTTATAATTATTTTTATCTTATATATTTAAATATTTTATTATTATTGAATTTTAATTTTTCTATTTTTTAGATTTGGAGTTTTTAATTTCCAGAGCTTTTTGAATTTTTTCGTATTTTTATCAATTTTAAATGCATTTTATTATTTATTAATTAGATTTTTTATTTAAAAAAAAACTTACACATATATGACCTGTAGTATTGTTCATATGTTTGACTTGAAGAACAAGTAAACCCGTTGGAGGTTTTTTGTAATAAAAAAGTCACTTTGAAGGTTTAAAGTGCTAGTCAAAAAATTTCAAAGTTTAAAGTGTTAGAAAGTTCAAGTTTGGAGATTTTTTATGCGATTTTCTCATTAGTTTTATATAACAAAAACAAATACTACATGTTTTTTTCCCCAACCAATTCATTTAAATATTAGAAAGCTCCGTCATTGGTAATAGAAGAAGAGTTTACAAAAGGAAAATTTTCCGGATATGGCAACACGCGCTAAACCATCTGTTTAAGAGTTCAAAAAAACAAGATCTACTTTCATATCACAAAAATAAAATTTTAAACTACTCACACATAAAAAATAATAAATGTATAACAATAAATAACTTTTCTTTTGTTTTCCAAAGTTAGATTTTTTAATTTTTTAATACAATTTTAAGTGGTTAATAATAATAAATTGTTAAATTTAAAAACTTTTAATTTAAGATATCGACCGGTCAAATCCGAGCGATAGAGAAGAGATATCGAGAGAGAGAGAACAGATCAATCGGAACAACTAAGAAACAGAGAATAGAAACCGATTAGAAAATAAGAAGATGAATTCTAAGAATAAAAACTTGCGAAACTACTTCCATATCATAAAAATAAAATTTTAAACTACTCACACATGAAAAAAAATGTATAACAATAAATAACTTTTCTTTTGTATAAGAAATAATTCATATGTTAAACCGATATCTTAAATTAAAAGTTTTTAAGTTTAACAATTTATTATTATTAACCACTTAAAATTGCATTAAAAACTTAAAAGATCTAACTTTGGAAAACAAATTTTTTTCTTAAAACATCTGATATCTTGAACAGAGAGATATGTCGAAATGACATAAAATGATGTTGCGTTAATCACATAATAGTGGGCACAATTCATTTGAACGTGGTTTCTTTTTGTGCACCAAAAAAAAGCCAGTAGAAATTGGAGAAATAGTTCATAATCCCTTATGTTTTCACGGTAACTTGTAAAAACCCTAAAAAAGAACATATATTATAAATATGATAGAATTTATGTTAAAATCGAAAAAGGTTTAAATTACATTTAAACATGTAGAAGTCATGATATTACAATAAAATCAAGAACAAAATCGTCCATCCATTTATCCGTTGGATCTTAACCGGGTCATAAAAAAAAACCAAAACTCAAACGCGATTTCAAATCGCGATTAAGCAAACTCTATAACCAAACGCGATTTTCAAACCGCATGTCCCAAATTCATGTGCTAATCGGCCCAAAAAACTAGGGTTGTTCAATAAAGTAAAACCAATCTGAACCGAACCGGAGTAAAGCAAAAGGTACGGATATGATTAGACCATATAAATTGTATGGAAGTAATTTTTTAAAAAACAATAGATACGGATATGGTTTGGATACTAACCGAACAAATCGATTAAACCTAAAAAAACAGATTATTTCAAAAAAATTCAATATATGAGTATATAATATAAAATTTAATTCAATCTACATATTATGAACAATATAATTTTAAATGTTTCAAAATTTATTTTATAATAATATAGTAATCTAATATCAATGAAAATAAATCTTCTTTTCAATGTTTTTGTTTTAATATTATTATTATAATAATCCTTAATAATTCTTTTTATTGTTTGTATAACGAAAAAATATTTTAATGAATATATGAGTCATATATTATTTTTAGTTTAAAAAATGATATTAATATTTTCTATGTTATGGTTAATTACCACATTTACAAAAAAAACAAATTCAAAAATTTAAAATTAAGCAACACATATTTACGGGTTTTGGATTAAAACCGATCAAACCAAAAACCGAATGTATCCAAACCAAACCAAAACAAAATAAATATAGTTATAATATGGTAACGAAAGTTTACTAACCGAAAAATTGAGAAAACCGAACTGAAATTGAACTAATATTCAGATTGAACACCCCTACAAAAAAAATGCTCGATGACGACAACAAATGACGCGACGGAGAAGACAAAATGATGAAGTACGCGATTACAATTCGCGTGACCCTAATTATAGATCGATCTTTATCGCTCTTCATCTCTCTTACAATTTACCACTTTGTCTTCTTCGTCGCCATCGTCGACCGCTCCATTTGTCTCCATTGAGCGTTGTTTATGGGTCTATTAGTACATGAATTTGGTAAAAAGTGCATTTCAATGGTTGAATGGGAGCCCCCAAACCACTCAATTCAAGTTCTTGCGAAATTAGAAATATGTAGTACTAGTAGAACTTATAATTGTAATTTAATTTTGGACAACAAATGCCACAAATTTTCTCTTCCTCTACAAAAATAAACGATTTTATTTTTGTTTACTTCTCATTGTTCACTTCACTCCTATATTTCCATGTTCTAACTCCTCGACCATTCTTCAATGATGAATATCGACGATGGGAAGCTTCTGACAAGTGTTTCGATGAGTTTATGTTAATATTTGTTTTGTAAATTTGGTCTCTAGTTCTTCGCATCTCTCTAAGCGGGTTTTCGTTTCCCGTAGGAGGGTATGTCAGAGACCATGTTTCCGGCAAACACGGTGTAGTTTTTTGTTCACAAACTATAGGTTATTGGTTCACAAACTATAGGTTTCTATATCTCTTCGCTTGCATGTTGATTGACAAGGGTTTTAAAATCTCTTGAATAGTATAAAGGTTTCTCTTTTGCTAAAAATTTCAATTTGTTTGATTTCGTGGTAGAAAATATGGGCTCTGGTGACGCTGATGGAGACATGTAAATGGTGGCTCTTGTGACACTTACAGTGATGTCAAAGATGGTGGTTATGGTGGCTATCGAAGACGAGACATCGAGTAGTGATGATGTTGAATGATGTCCCGGTTGTGTTATTTATGGTGTGTAGCGATAGTTTTTGGTTTTTTGAACTCTTTAATCCTGACATAGGAATTTGTTAAATTCTTTAATTGTGACACAAAATGAAACTAGGTAAAACAAGGTGAAATTGTGTGACGAAAAGGTGAATCTATGGCGTTGTTTTACTAGTAACACAAAGTGAAATTAAGGTAAACTAGGTGAAACTATGTGACGAACACACATGTAACCATCCATATTTTCGTAATTGCTATAACATATCCTTGCGGTTAATTCCATTTTTGGGTGACTAATTTTTTATGAGTTTGTAATAATTGAGTTTGAATCTAAGTTCTAAAGTCAGCAGCATCAAGGCAATCTCTTGATGGCTTTAGCTACTTTACATCCAAATCAGGTAAAAATGGAGCTATAAGTTAGAAAACAAAGTTCAACGTGCTTGTGTATTTCGAGAATTTAGTATGTCTCAAGTGTGAAAAAATTGATATGTTACTGGTGCAATACGATGATGTACGAGCCAATTATGGTTAACAAGACTGATGAAATGTCCAATTAAATAATAATTGGACTAACAGTTGCAAAAGAAAAAATGATTGCTAGAAAACCAAGATATAAGAGTCGTTAATAATTGATGTTGGTTAATTATGATTAAGTTGGATAATTGTAGTTAAGGCCCAAGCCGATTTTAGGTTATTGGTGCAATACGACGATGAACGAGTCAATCATGCTTAACCAGATTGATGTACTGTCCAATTAAATAATTACTAGAATAAAAATGATTGCTAGAAAAACAAGATATAAATTTTTTGATAATTGTTGGTTAATTATGGTTAAGTTGGTTAGTTGTAATTAAGGCCCAAGGCGATTTTAGGTTACGGGTGCAATACGACGACGTATGAGCCAATCATGCTTAACAAAACTGATGTGCAGTCCAATTAAATAATATCTGGACTAACATAACCAGAATAAAAACTGAATGCTAGAAAAAAAGATATAAAAGTCTTTAATAATTGGTGTTGCTTAATTCTTGTTAAGTTGGTTAATTATAGGTTACTCGTGCAATACGACGAATTGGGTAAAATCCTAATTAAACTGACGATTTCATAAACCAAATTGAAGATTTGAGTCCGGTTAGATCGTGTTGTAGTTCGACTTGAGCAAAGCAGTGAAAGAAGAGAATGAAACCAAATTGAAATTCTATGTTTTTCTATTTTGGCGCCAAACATATTCATTTCCCCGGCAAAAGAATTGTCCATAATTATACAGAAGATATTAGTTTTATGAAAGTTTCTCATAGGTCTATTTTTGGGTGTTTTCTATTTTATTTAGTATTACATATCCTTTAAATTTTTTTAGTAGTTTTACTTTAAATCTCCGTGCTTTAACATGTAAGACTAATTGGTCTATGCAATAATATGTTTCAGATCAAGATTTCTTTGACTTTTCCTTTCTTAGTTCGTATTCACCAACGAAGTGTTCTTGAAAATACAAGGAATTTTTGTTCGTATGCTATATTAACTAGGAATATTTGTTAGAATAATATGTCAAAGTCATAAAATCAATAGCACCTAAAGTTTGTTTTTCGTTAGGAATATTGAAATATTTGTTCATATGTTATATTAAGTAGGAATCATCCTTACTTTTTTAGTTTTTCCTAGTATTACCTCCATCTAAACTTTGTTTTTCGTTTTTGGTTTTTGTTCTGACGTCGAAATATATACGATTAATTAGAGAGATATGAGTCATAAGTTTGAGATCTAAAAAACATAACATAAATATAATAAGTAATTGACGAGAGAGAGATTAATAGTCATCGTCTAGACCATCTTCTGGGTCTGACGGTGGAAGACGACGATGCTTTGGTGGTGGTGGATAGCTTACACTTTCATCGTTGTCTGCTCTTTCTCTTTCATATGAGAACTCGGTCGTCTGACTGGCCTCTTAAATATAGGCTCTGAGTAAACTTCTTCATCTTCATCGGAAACTTCTTCTTCAAAACCACTCTCTCCATCTTTTTCTTCGTCTTTTTCTTCTTCTCATCTTTTTCTTCGTCTTTCACCTTTTCCACTTCCTCTTTGAGATTTTCATCTCTTTTAATGTGAGATTTGACCTTCCCAACATCTATAAAAACTAGTTAATAAAAATTTTAAAAAAAATTTACATTAGTAATCTAAAAAGTTACGATAAACCACTGTCTTAAACATCATTACCCTTATAGATAAGTAAAATCATTATATCTATAGTGTACATAGTACGCCTTGACTATAGTGTATATACACTCCTATATAGTGTATATACGACTGTATACTTATATAGATTAAGTAAAAAACCGTTCCGGCTTCTAAACATTCCGTAAGCGTTCTGTCATTGGAGCAATAAACAGAGACATGCAATTGAAGACAGAGAGGAAATTGTAAGACTAAGTAAAACAAGTGAGAGTCACGAAGTAAAACTAATCAAAAAGGGGAAATTGTGTAACGAGAGAGAGAGAGANAGAGAGAGAGAGAGAGAGAGAGAGAGAGAGAGAGAGAGAGAGAGAGACTTACTGGTGATCTTTGGATGACATGATGAGAGAGAAAGATGACTGGAAGAGAGAAAAACCTGAAAATTTGCAAAAGGCGAAACTGAAAAGTTGCAAACTTTGAGAGAGAAAGAAGATAAAGAGACGAGACGAGACGAGGAAAAATTTCATAACGAGAAAGAGAATACATGTATAAACTTGGGTAATGGACAAGGCCGTTTTTCTCAAACTTTTATTCATGTTTGGGCCTAAACCCAATAAACATATAACATTGCCAAAATATTAATAAAACCCAATAAACACATTACATTAATATAATTAACACTTATTATATCCTAAATGTTTTTTTACAAAATTTATAGAGTCATCTGTGAGCTGTACTCGACATTTGCTCGAGCTGTTCCGATCTACTTGTGGCCTCCACAAACAAAAGACATCCACAGTTCGATTTATCAATGGTTGTTAGATAAACAAAGAGATCCTCATCATCAGAAATAGTTAATTGTTCCTCACATTCAATCAGCAACAAAATGTAGCTCAATTCTAGTTTAACGTTACTTTCATCCAACACAAGCTTCTTATAAAACTTTTCTTCTATCATTGACAAAGTTATATCCTCCACTGAAATCTCCGTCAACGTTACACTATACATGCGACCTTGGAATTTAAAATATATGTTCACGTGCTTGCTCATTGTATCCTGCCAAAACAATGCAAAAAAAAAACTCAATAAATTATCCATAATTTTACCAGTTTCTCAGTGTTACTCAATGAATCATCATTTCCACTACTACCAGTTTTACCCTATTTTACTGCAATTATCAGTTTCACTAGTGCAAGCTAATTCTCATTTCGCAAAAACTCATATTTAATGACTTCGAGTGCGATTCTACTACCTATTCACTCCTATTCAACCACTGAAAATAATATTTTAAATTGACCCAGAGTCAATAGCAAGACACCAATGTGCATACCAAATTTATCAAATCTGATTGCAAACCTAAGCCAAAATTCTTTTCGATGAGGTTCGAGGAGGAGAGAAGAACTAACATGGATTCCAACCGGGTTTGCCAAAATTCTCGACGGCGACAACGGAGAGGTTGACAGCGGCAACGGAGAAAACAACGAGGTGGAGACTCGCGTTACAACATTTTTTTCCCTCTTTCTTTTCCAATTTCTTTTTTTTTTTAAATTCTTTAATAATTTAATGAGGGTATTTTGGTCTTCTCGTATATCATTAGAGCAACGAGGGTATAATAGGTTTAAGAGGGATGTCAGAGGTTTCAGTTTTATTTTTAGGGAGATTTGAGTTGACGCCTCTAGAAATTGGGTTGATTATTTTACTCGAACCTGAAAATTCAAACTGAACCCAACTCGAGAAATCTGAATTCGAACTAACATGCAAAAATTATGATCGAGTTCCCCTCACTGATATTTGAGTATCATGTAAAATCGGAACCTTAACGAAAATCTGAAAAATCTAAAACATTCGAAATTTCGAAAACCGAACCCAAATTCAAAATTCAAAAAGCCGAAACACTTGAAATTCGTGAACCGAACTTGAGAGAAACTCACAAAACCAAAAACCCCAAAAATAGCCAAATTTTGAAAAAAAAACCCGGAAAAATCGAATCTGATTCCAAAATCTCAAAAAAATTTGAAAATACTCAAACTCGAAAAAGTATTAGGTATATTCAGGTTTCAATAGGTTTACTAAATCCTATCAAACCGAACCCTACAAAACTTTTCAAAAATCCAATAAATTCTATAGAGTTGGAATCCGAGATTTAAATCTAAACCGAATCTGAATCGAAGCCAAATAATACCCAAACGCATGTAGAAACATGAAAGAAGAATCTTGCGAGAGGGTCTATGCACGTGAGATTTACAAACTGCGTGATGGATCGCTCTTCTCTCCCTGAGAACACGGTCTTCGATAATTTATTTAAATTTGTTTACTAATTAGCTTGGATTATTAACGATCAATCATTTCTCAATAATTCAATTGTTAATTTCGTTATTATCTATTGTAAAGGTTCAGCCAATGATTACGTTCGGAAACTTGTTGAAAATAAGTTCACATGCATCTCTCACGAATGCATATGTCTACTAGAAAACATACTTAAAATATGTTATGAGTTACGAAATAGAGTTTTAGAAATTCATATAACCGGTATATTACTTATTACAGGTGTAATTGCTAGCTATAGAGGTTCTAGAGAAATAAAATTGAATTGAATATGATGGTTATTAGTATTCTGTTAGAACAAAAGTAAAATTTAGATTTTTCGAGTATTGGATTCGAAATTTTTGGTTATTCTGAGTTTTGGATTCAAGTTCAAGTTTATAATTTTTAAAATTTTCAGTTACTTCGAATTTTGAGTTCAAATTTAGGTTTAAGATTTTCAGGGATTTTTTCAGATACTCATACGGGTTGAATACGGATTTAGTTCGGATAATACCTAATATTCGAAATATCGTGAAACAAAACCCGGGAGTATTGTTAAACAAAAAATATCATAAGGCTAAATTTAATTTTTTGTAGTTTATATAAATTTTTTAAATAAATTTTATATGTTACTTTAAATTTTATCACTTTATGATTTCTTTTTGTATTTTTGTAACAAATCTTATATTGAAAATATTTAGTATAATTATTTTAAAAAATCATAGTATTATTTTAAATTCAAAAACAAAATATATTTTAAATTTTTGTAAAAAATAAAGTTTTTCGTTTTTAATTAAATATCATATTTTCTTAACAAAATCTAATTGTATATATATTGAGTTAACAATAATATAATATTTTAATAAATTAAATATCATAATTTAGATGCAATGCTATTTTACTTACTATACCATGTTAGAGTAAGGCTATTTTTAAAATGTACTCTTGTTTTAATAAGATAGACATAATGAGAGAGTTTTCTCTCCATTTAGAATATTAACCTAAGCACAACAATTTTAGTATTAGAGTTTATTTTAGACACTCAATTAATCATTTAAATGATTTTAAAATACTCACTCATCTAATCATTATTTATTTATACTTGAAATTATTTAAATTTTGAATAGTGTTATTGTTATCAAAACCTAAAAAAAAGGGAGACTTACAAAAATACACCTTTGTATTGTCTGTTTTTCA
>OVAN01010158.1:0-16052 GCA_900406275.1 Anastatica hierochuntica | reverse complement strand
GGGAATGAATCTAAGGAAGTTGAATTTGATTTCAATGGCTTCGCCAAAAAAACGAAAGGATATTAGGGGTACAGTTTCTACGATATCGCGTGCTTCTAAACAAGTGCCTTTTCGAGTTGCAGGAAATAACACTCTCGGTGGAGTGACTAAGGGAGGAATGCAGGGTACATTGCTTCCCAAAACCTCTAAGAAAGGAATGGTGGATCCCTCAAAACCACCAGCTCACCCGTGAAGATTATGAGCTGGAATTGTCAGGGTCTCAGAGGGGAGTTCACACCTGACACACTACGAGATCTCTGGAATAAATTTAGGCCCGATATTGTTTTTCTTTCAGAGACTAAGCAGTCTTCTTTTTATTTTAAAAAATTTCATATTGAGTTTGGTTTTGATAATTTGTACACTGTGAAACCGATTGGCCTCAGTGGTGGTGTTGCTATTTTTACAATAATGAAATAAAACTTGATGTTTTGTTCTCTAATACTCGAATTATTGATGTTAATGCATCCTTTTATGGATTTCGGGTATCTATTTCGTTTGTCTACGGTGAACCGGTGGCTGCGAATAGGTTTATTGTTTGGGATAAGTTAATGGAAATAGGCACAACCAGATCGAATGCATGGCTAATCATAGGCAATCTCAATGAGCTAACCAGAAACAATGAGAAAAAGGGGGTAAAATGAGATCTGCGGCTTCCTTTGTTCCTTTTAACCATATGCTCAGTCATTGTGGAATGACAAAGTTTTCGTGCGCAGGAGACCAATTTTCATGGAAAGGTACCCGAAATAAACAAAATGTCCGTTGCAAGTTGGATAGAGCAGTTGGGAATGAGGAATGATATAATATTTTTGATCATTCTAGGGTGGAATACTTGGAAAGGATAGGTTCCGATCATCGGCCAATATTGTTAAAATCCAACTATAAATCGGAGCGCTTTCACAAGACATTTCGGTTTGATAAGCGATGGATAGGGAAGGACGGGTTAGTCGAGGCTATAGAGAATGGCTGGAATCGTACAAGGAATTTTCGGAATCCATCTTTCATGGATAAGATCCAAAACTGTCAAAACTCAATCTCCTGGTGGAGGAAAAATAACGTCCCGCTAGGAAAAGAGCGGATCGATTCACTGAAATTTAAAATCGAGGAAGCTCAGAATGATGACTCTGTTTCTCTGGATATTGTCGTGGATATTAAAAGGAAGCTTCACGAAGCTTATAGAGATGAGGAACTATTTTGGAAACAAAAGAGTAGAAACTTATGGTTAAAGGAGGGTGACAGAAATACGACATTTTTCCACGCTACAACTAAGCAGAGGAGAGCGAGGAATCGGATCACAGGGTTCTTTAATTCACAAGGAGTATGGGACGAATCTCTGAAAGGGATGGAAGATATTGTGGTTGAGTACTTTAATGATTTATTTCAACCGACGATGACGGGTGATTTCACACAAATCCTCGAGAACGTCGAACCTGCTATCTCAGATAACATGAACCACACTTTAACTAGGGATATTACGGAAACGGAGGTTAGGTCAACACTTTTTGCTATGCATCCTGAGAAAGCACCTGAACCTGATGGGATGACAGCTTTGTTTTTCCAACGGTATTGGGGGACAATGAAGAAGGATATAGTTGGTTTTATCCGAGAGTTTTTCCGGTCTGGGCGTTTTGATGCACGCTTGAATGTAACTAATATCTGTCTCATACCAAAAACGGATTTCCCTAAGAGAATGACAGAGTTGAGGCCAATCAGCTTATGTAACGTGGCATACAAAATCATTTCAAAAGTTTTAGGTCTACGGTTGAAAAAAGTTCTCCCACATGTGATCTCGAAAACATAGTCGGCTTTTGTCTCTGGCCGCTTGATTACGGATAACATTTTGATCACGCAGGAAATGTTTCACGGTCTGCATACTAATCGGAGGTTTCGATATGATTTCATGGCTATTAAAACATACATGAGTAAAGCTTATGATCGTATTAAATGACCTTTTCTGGAAGCAGTTTTACAGAAACTCGATTTTGGACAGGTTTGGATATCTTGGCTGATGTGGTGCGTGCGACGGTTTCATACAAAGTTCTCTTTAATGGAAGGCCAACGGGGAACATAGTCCCACAGCGAGGCCTAAGACAAGGTGACCCTTTATCACCATATCTTTTTATTATTTGTAAGGAGGTGCTAATTGCAAATATTAAACGCAAGGAACATTAGGGAGCCATTACGAGCATCCAGATAGCCCATCATAGCGCGCCTATATCACATCTTCTTTTTGCAGATGATAGTCTTTTCTTCTGTAAGGCAGAAGGCTCTCAGTGTCTTGCTGTCCTAGATGTTTTGCGTGATTATGGGGTTGCATCGGGGCAAGTCATTAATTTTGATAAATCATCGGTAATGTTCGGAAAGAATGTTCCGGAGCAGACAAAGGCTTTGATGAAGTCGATACTCAATATTACAAAGGAAGGGGGGGGGTATGGATACATATCTTGGGATCCCAGAAAGTTTGGGAGGCTCTAAGAGCCAGATTTTCAATTTCGTCAGAGAACGACTAGGAGAAAGAATAAATGGATGGTCATCCAAGTTTCTACCAAATGGAGGTAAGGAGGTTCTGATTAAATCAATCGCTCTTGCCCTACTCAAATGTGTCATGTCATGTTTCAAGCTCCCCCAAGTGTTAACTACCAAGTTAGCCAGTGCAATAGCTAAATTTTGGTGGAGTTCCAATGGATGTAACCGCGGTCTCCATTGTATGCATGGGAAAAATTATGTATTCCAAAAGAGAATGGAGGATTAGGTTTTCATTCTCTGGAGGATTTCAATACGACCTTATTTGCGAAACAATTATGGCGACTCATTCAGGTTCCGGGGTCGCTGGTTGCTCGAGTACTACACGACCGATATTTTAAGTCTTGTCATCCACTAAATGCTAAAAAGCCACATTCTCCCTCCTATAGCTGGAGGAGTATTTTCTCAAGTCAGGAATTGCTACGGCAAGGAATCAGGATTCGCATAGGCTCCAGGATCAATACGTCAGTCTGGCATGATCCCTGGATCTCGGATATCAATACGCGCCCTGCCAGGGGACCGGGTAGTGTTTGGTACCCTTATTTACAGGTTTTCCAACTGGTCAACCCAGTAACGAGGGACTGGCATTTACCACTTTTACAGGAATATATTGCTCAAGAGGATATAGGTTTGATCCGAGGCATTCATCTCAATCGGACTATCACACACGATGGAGTGATTTGGCATCATACAAGATCAGCTCAGTACACGGTTAAATCGGGATACAAACTCCTTAATCATTTGGCGGTAACTCGGATTAATAATAATGGATGGGACCCTAGTTTAGAGGCGCTCAAAGTGTATTTATGGAAAATAAATTGCCCGCTAAAAATTCAACATTTCGTATGACAACTAATTTCAGGGACTTTGGCAATGACCACAGAACTGGTCAATCGGGGAGTCCGATGTGACATAATCTATAAACGTTGTACTTCTGCTACAGAAACAATCAACCATGTTTTCTTCGAGTGCGAGTCGGTTAAACACATTTGGGCACCTTATAAGGATCCAGAAAGGCTAGAGGCTTTTCCTTCCACATCGGTTTACTCAAATATGGCTTATCTTTTTTGGCGAGCCCCTTTGCGGACTCAGGATAGGGATCGATATGATCTCTATACATGAATCTTATGGTTGATATGGAAAGCCAGGAATAAAAAATGTATTTCAAGGGGTTGATTTGGATATAGACTTGATATTAAAGGATGCAGAGACGGATTGTCTGGCCTGACAGGAAGCACAAATCTTAGCACCTCCAGAAGAGGAAAGAATAGATGTGCATACAATTTCTGATGGTTTATGCTATCAGGTTGATGACTCATGGAAGGAATCAGATCCCACTTCTGGACTTGGATAGATCTGTAAAGACAGAGATGATAAGGTCATCCTTATGGGGGCAAAATGTCACCGTCGTAGTCTTTCGCCTCTTCATGCAGAGATGGAAGCGTTATCCTGGGCAATGTCGGAATTACATGAGCGCGGAATCAACTGTCAGATATTTCAAACGGACTGCGCAGAACTCATCAAGATTATCCAAGACCCGGAGGGATGGCCAGCCTTTTATACGCTCATCCAGGATTACTAGCTACTTGAAGGACACTTTTCAGGCTTCCAGCTGACACTCATCCCGCGTGTGATGAATACTCAAGCAGATGGCCTAGCGCGAAGATCCCGCCTTTTTTATCGTGATTATATTTTTGTACACTCTTCTTTTCCGAGTTGGTTGGCCAATTCGGAGGACACTTAATTAATGTGTGGTTGCAAAAAAAAAACTTTAGGTACTTTTAGGTGCGTTTAATGTATTTCGATTTTTCTTAAGTTATTTTGAGTAATTTGGGTATCTAAAATACCCAAAGTACTCGAAATAATCGGTCTCGAACCGAACCCGACATTTTTTCGAATATTTTTGGTTCCTCATATAAATACCAGAACCTACCAAACCAAAGAGTAACCGACCCGAACACGAACCGAAAAAATATTTGAATGGATCTTAAGATTTGCAACCAAAGGATTCGAGATCCAAATGGAACTGACCCGAACCCGAACACCCACCCCCTTACTTAAAATTTCTGGATAACGACATTTGTGGATAAGATTCGAAATTGTAGAAACTTAATTTCATGGTGGAGAAAAAAACATATATTACCGAAAAGGAAAATATTGAGGATTTGAAAGAGAAATTAGAGAGGTTCAAAATGATGATTCCATCCCAAAGAATGAAGTTGCAAAATTAAGAGGAAGTTGCAAGAATCCTATAAAGAACTTTATCGACGTTAGAAAATAGAAATTCATTGTATTTATGTGAAGGCGATAAGTGTGAGTAGAAGTGTTTTGATATATATTTTGGTAGAGAAAATGTTACAATATATACAAGTATTGGTTTCTAAAACTAAGTTAACCACAAGATATCATAAACATTCACAAGAGATATTAATATATCCTAAAGAATATCTTAATATCTCTACACGCCCCCCTCAAGATGGACCGAGTGTATAGAGTCCAATCTTGGTACATATTGGTATGAACTTAGCTCTTGAAAGATGCTTGGTTAATTCATCTGCAAGCTGATCCGCTGAAGCAACATGTGTGACTCGAAGAATGCCCGATTGTACCATGTCCCGGATGACATGGTAGTCAACTGCGACATGCTTCATTCTTGAATGAAAAACTAGATTGGCACAAAGATAGGTTGCTCCAATGTTGTTACAATAAATCACAGGAGGTGTTGGCGGTTTTAAACCAAGCTCATTGAGCAGTAACATGACCCATTCGACTTCTGAAGCACTGGCTGATATTGATTTGTATTCAGCTTCAGTTGAAGAATGAGCAACTGTTCTTTGTTTCTCTGATGACGAAGAGACAAGGTGATTACCAACGTAGACCAAATAACCTCCAGTAGACGTTTACTCATCCTTATTGCCTGCCTAATCAACATCGAAAAATGCATGTACCGAGAAAGAATTTGTAGCCGAGAAGAAAAGTCATGTTTTCTTTGTACCTGCAAGATATCGTAGCACTCTATTTGCGGCTTTCCAATGGTTTTCCCGTGGCTTGTGCATGTACTGAGAAAGTTTGTTGACTGCATATGCGATATCCGATCGTGTGAACAACAAATATTGCGATCTACCAACTACAGGCCTATACTCTTTCGGATCAGAGAGTAATGCACCAGATTTGGCAGTGAGTGGCGGATGGTCCACCAAAGGAGTGAGTACATGCTTGGTGAGTGTCATGTTCGTGCAATGGAGTAATTCATTGATATACTTAGTCTGTGTGAGTGTAAGACCAGCGGGTGTTCTCACAACTTCAAGACCAAGAAAATAACTTAATTCACCCATGTGCTTGAGAGAAAAATGAGCTGCTAAAAAATCAATGAAACGTTGCACATTTTTGGATGAGTTACCAGTGACAACAATGTCATCAACATAGATCATGACCACTAAGATGACTCCATCCATTTGGAAAACAAAGAGAGAGGCGTCTGCAACAGTATTTATAATACCAGATTTAATGAGAAAAGAGCGAAGAGCATTGTACCATGCCCGTGGAGCTTGATTGAGGCCATAGATTGCCTTGACAAGCTTACACACGTAATCTAGTTGGTTAGTATCAACAAAGCCAGGAGATTGCGCCATATATACGTCTACTGATAGTGGACCTTGGAGAAAAGTATTATTAACGTCAAGTTGACGTAAAACCCAACCTCTTTCTACAGCTTGGCCGAGTATTAGATGAATTGTCATATGCTTAACAACAGGACTAAAGGTCTCAAAGTAATCAATTCATAGTCGTTGATGAAAGCCTTTCGCAACTAGCCGTGATTTAAATTTGTCAGTTGTGCCATCTGCTTTGTGTTTGATTTGAAAAACCCATCTGCAACCAACAATATTATACGTTGGATCCTGAAGAGCAAGATACGATAAACATTAACAAGAGATATGAATATATCCTAAAGAATATCTTAATATATCTACAATAAGATTATAAAAGTTGTTCATGCTACAACTAGGATTGACGAACAATATGGCCTTTGGAACTTACATATCATAATCAATCAACACAAAGTTTGGGCAGATGCCTAACGCACATCAATTTACAAGTTAAAGAGCTTATTCCACACATATTCAAAGTATGAAACCCGAATCCACAAAAATGGAAAGAACACGTTTTCTATTCAAATTACATAAGAACCTCTATAAATTAATAATCATTATAAATTAATAAATTTCGTCGGTTCCGAGTTGGCTAGTGCAAAAATTAACAAAATAGGATAAATAATAAGATAATAATTTTTTTAAACTTCTTTGTAAAAATATGGTGCCAGCAATATCATAAAATAATAACTTTATAGACTTATGCACATATACCTAAAATGATATACGAAAATTATAATATTTTTTTTAGTTTCTAAACTCTCGTTGTTTATCAATATCTAATTTTACTTTCATATAAATTTTTTTACAAATGTCTTTTTACTAGACATTCCAATTTTTTGAGATTTTTAAAAGTTATATTAGATTTTATGCATAATTACCTATAAATTTATTACAATATAGTTTTGACATTATTGTTAATAACAAGATCGTGGTACTTAAATATAAACTTATGAACATGTATCATTTTGTAGTGGTTGACCAATATTTTTGTAACAC
This sequence comes from Anastatica hierochuntica, assembly GCA_900406275.1. Taxonomy (NCBI): domain Eukaryota; kingdom Viridiplantae; phylum Streptophyta; class Magnoliopsida; order Brassicales; family Brassicaceae; genus Anastatica; species Anastatica hierochuntica. The sequence goes on along the minus strand of OVAN01010158.1, from coordinate 8,844 downwards.
CTGTCTCATCCTCTCTCGAGAACAGCGTGTCACTCAACTTAATTTGTACCCCAAATAACGCAACATAACCAAATATCAACTTTATTAACATTAAACCGTGTTCAAATAAATCCAATAACTGAACTAAACCAAAACTAAATCCAATAAATAAATAAAACACCGAAAACCCAAGAAAATAGAATAAAATATGCTGATCCCAAAAACAGCACCATAACTGTCCAGCTCATCCGACTACTCGTTAGCCACACCAGGAAGAACGGAAAAGAGGGGTTGAGCAACTTGGGAGTCACTCAGTGAGGTGAGGAATGCTAGGGGAACCATAAGTCCGCAGACCCAGCTTAAGCACTTCAACCACGCAATCTAGTCCTAGAACATGCAGCAAATATGGTACCTAAAGTACCCAAGAAAGGCAAACAATGGTCTTAGACAGCTTCATTGACTGCCGGAACCCTCCTCCGAGGCTTCCATCAGCATGGGATAAGTGCCCATACACCGCTGTCATGGACGCTTTATCAATCTTAGGGCTACGGACAACATATCGACTTGTTGTCCGCACCCTCCCGCACGCGACTCCGGTAACACAGGAATTCTCCGTCTGTGCCCCGCCCAAGTTTGAGGCCAGACTCCGGTAATACAAGAATTCTCCATCTGTACCCCGCCCAAGTCTGCCTACCCACAAATACTATACACACACACACACACACACACACACACACACACACACATCACTAACAATCAACATGTGCATCAATCAACTGTGAAATCATCTATTTCCTAAGTCCGGTTTAGTAATAAAGAAAATGATTAAACCCCAAAGAGGCTCAATCAATCAAACAACACATGTTCCGGTGCTAAATTACTCGAGAAAAAGTGAATAAGGAAAGCTTGAGGAGTATATGGGGTCTAGCCCTCACCTTTGCCACAAGTCTGAACTCTCGACTTGACTGGCTGACGATCCACCCCCGAAAAGAAAAACATGAACCAAGAACCCGAGTTTGACCTCACCTGGAAACCTGCCAAAAAGGGAAACCTGTCCGAAAAGGAAACTTTCCTAAAATGGAAGCTGCCAAATATGGAAACATGCCATATTTGGAAACTGCCCAAAAAGGAAACTCGAGGCCAGGCAGAACGAAACAAAAATATGAAAAGCTGAAGGAAAGAACCTAAACTGGCAAAACCGAGCCAAACCTGTTAGACCAGACCAAACCGGCTAAACCGACCGAGTCCAACGAACTAACATACCCTAACCAGCCAAACCAACTAACCTAATTGAAGACTAAAAAAGAAAGAAAATAAAAGAAGGAAAAGATAGACTTACCAGAAAAAGCGTCAGAGCTCGCCAGGACATTCCAGAAAACTGCCCGTCACTCACCAAAAAGAACTCAGAAAGTTCACCGGAAATATCTTGGGAACTCGCCGGAAAAGAACTCTGCCAGAAGCGGTGGCTAAAAGCCTGTGGGGAGTAGCCGGAAAGCCGACCCCCTGTGCATTGCTCTGACTTGTGAAGAATATAAGAAGGGGAATGATTATATTTATAGGAGAAGGAATGAATGGAGAGATCATGTTCTTTCTGATGTGGATCTTTTTTAAAAACAATATAAAGTAGACTTTTTAATTAAATTGAATTAATGAGTTTTAAGGATTGAATGAATAAATTAAATGGGCTAGGGATAGGGATGTTACAGTTTTATTAACATCTAATTTTGTGATAATAGAAAGATAGTTTATCACAATTTTATATTTGCACTTGTTATTTTCACGTATAGATTTATTTAAATTTTCAGTATATTATTGTGTTTTCTCAAAATTTGGATAATTATTGTAGAAAAATTTTAAAATATATAAGTCTCTATAAATTAATATCTATTAGTTAATATCTCTATAAATTAATAAAATTTTATGGTCCCAACATTATAAATTTATAGAGGTTTTACTGTAGATAAAATAATAGCGTTTTTATCACTTAAGCAGCGACAATAAACAAAAAAAAATTATCCGAATTTGAAACAAACTATGTACAAAGATAAAATCGAAAATAAACCCGACCCGATAATTTTTAGTTGAAACCAACATAAAACCGATATAAAATTCTCAAATCAGTCTTGTTTTTATCGGACCCTAAAATTATTCTAATTGGAAAGCAAAATCTAAAATGAACGATATCTAATTTATATAAAACTAGATTTTGATCCGCGCCAAGCGCGGGATTATTTAATTTTCTTGGTAAATATTTGGATATTCATATTTTCCAATTAAATTATTTCAATTTGTGTAGGACCCGTATAAGTATCTGTCACATGTCGATTCGAGTTATTTCGAATTCGGATCAGTTCTAAAATTTTAAATGAAAATCGAAACACCAAATAGTTCGGTTTGGTTTTGTATTAACTCAAATCACACAAAAAATCAAAATAAACAATACAAATATTCTTACATTTTAACTCAGCTCAAGCTTTTTTTTTAGCAAAAAATAAATATTATGCGATTCGATTTTTTAAAACCGAATGAATCTGAAATAAGATTAAAAATGCTTTCTAAGTGACTATATGATANGTATTAACTCAAATCACACAAAAAATCAAAATAAACAATACAAATATTCTTACATTTTAACTCAGCTCAAGCTTTTTTTTTAGCAAAAAATAAATATTATGCGATTCGATTTTTTAAAACCGAATGANTCAACCAATATGGGAAAAATTAACACATCACTTTAAAAACTATTATATTTTAACTCAATTCATCTCATTTTTAGACCAAAAATAAATATATACTATTCGGTTCAATTTTTTAAAACCAAATATATCCGGAATAAGTTTTTTAAATGAACAAGTGAGGTCTATTTTATATTGTATTATTATTTTTCAAAACTCTCGCCACCGATGTGAGACAAAATAATAAACCAATTAAAGATATTTAAAGTTTTATGTATATTAGACTTACGAAATTAAAATTAAAAGAATAACAATTTAATTTTTGGTTGATTGTGAAATATTTGTTTTGAAAATTATTAGAAATTTCTTTTTTGCAATTATAAATATTTTGAATTTTTCGCAACAATGTATAATCAATATATATTAACAATATAAGAAAGTAGTTTGTAAGTATTTGATTTGAAAATTAATTTATTATTGGTTTAGAAATAAATTAATTGGTAATATCTTTTCATTTGTTTAATTTAGAATTTTATTTAATAAAAAATGATGATTGATTACTTTTCCCTCAAAACCCTCTTTGATTGACACGTAAGATTTTTCCTTCTCATTTTCTCTCTCCGTCTCCTCAATTAATATATAAGATGATTACTTAATTTTTATCGCTCAAGCATACACCTTTTGACCTTCATGAGAGAAGGCAGTGAAAGAAAAGCACCACAAACTAGTGAGATCTCATGTATTCTCTTCAAAGACTAGCACTTCTTTTCAAGAATATCATTTTTCAGTAGGTCTTGTTAATCTTTAATTCAACCATTCTGTTCCTATTTATTTGTAAACTAAATAAAAATCAAGAGACTCTTTTTGTCTCTGGTTAAATCACATTGCCTCAATCAATAGAGGGGTTGTAATTTTAGCTGTGTAATGAGCATGTGCGTTTTGTCATAAAATCTGACTTGCAGGATTCTTGGATGATAGTTCGATCAGTTTTTTACATTTTGACTAATGAGACCCAAGAATATTAAGACTGACGTTGACTACGAATGAAGTATTTTTTACGTTGATTTGTTATGAGTCATGATGTTGGCATAAGCTTAAAATCGAGAAGACTTGCTTGAGAACCAAGCAATCGACTAACCGAACCGAGTTATGGTTCAAACCGGAAAAATATAAAACCTTTATAAATTAGGATTAAAATCATTAGGAGTTATCTAAAGGTTTTGTAAGGCTTTTGATGTTTTGTTTTGAGAGTTATTCAGATTAATAAAAGGAGAGTTATTCCTTCAATCTTTGTTCTAAAAACACAAACAACGTTTGCTTCAATTGGTATCAGAGCAAAATTCAAAAACCTTAAAATCGAAATCTTCAACCTTCTTCTCGATCATAATCGATTTTCTGGTCTTTGATAAGCAACGATACTCTGTTTTGTGAGAGAGATACTCTGTTTCTCTTAATCTCTTTCGCATACACAACTTGGTTCTTCTCTGAGAATCGAAGCTGCTAGACGTGAAACACAATGTCAGGCGAGGTTGTTCCCGTGACAGGAGCAATGAAAGAAGTAGGAGGAAACAACGGATCTTCTTCCTCCTCAATACAATGTCCAATGCTTAGTTCTAAAAACTATGTAGTTTGGGCCATAAGAATGAAAGCCACACTCCGAGTTAATAAAGCATGGGAAGCAGTTGAGGTCGAAACAGATGGCGAGAAGAATGATGTTGCTTTGGCCTTGTTGTTCCAATCTATTCCAGAAAGCTTAGTTTTGCAAGTCGGTGAGCTCGACACAACAAAGAAAGTTTGGGATGCAATCAAAACAAGGAACGTAGGCGCAGAGAGAGTTAGAGAAGCGAGGCTGCAAACCCTGATGAATGAGTTCGAGAGGTTGAGGATGAAGGAGACCGATAGCATCGATGTATATGCAGGGAAACTCGCAGAGCTATCTTCAAAGTCTGCTGCCTTAGGAGTTGTTATAGAAGAATCAAAGCTGGTGAAAAAGTTTCTATCAAGTCTCCCACGAAAGAACTACATGCATATTGTCGCATCTCTTGAGCAAGTGTTGGACTTAAATACCGTGAGTTTTGAAGATATCATTGGGCGCCTAAAGGTTTATGAAGAACAGATCATAGACATCGATGAAACCCATGAAGAAAACAACAAGTTAATGTACGCAAACATGGACAATCAGAACCAAACCTATCGAGATACTAACTCCTACCGTGGAAGAGGAGGTCCATTTTACTCAAGAGGAAGAGGACGTGGACGCTTTGGAAACTCTAATGGACCAAGAGATGCATCTCGCATCACTTGTTATCGCTGCGATAAATTGGGGTACTACGCCTCAAACTGCCCGACCGATTGTTAAAACTGCAAGAAGCTCAAGAGAACGGAAAAGATGATACCCAAGGAGCTGACGAGCTAATGATGCATGAGGAGATCTTCTTGCACGAAAAGAATGTGGAACCAGAGAAATATGAAACGAATGTTGGTGAAGACATATGGTACTTAAACAATGGAGCAAGCAATCATATGTCCGGAAACAAAAGATACTTCTCAAGCCTAGACGAGACAGTCGCAGGTAAAGTTTGTTTTGGAGACGATTCATGAATTGATATTAAAGGTAAAGGATCAATCTCATTCGTTGAAATGAATGGAGAGGCAAGAATCTTGCAAGATGTCTATTTCATTCCAGACCTTAAGAGTAATATTGTTAGTCTTGGACAAGCCACATAGTCTGGCTGTGACACAAGGATACGAGGAGAAGAACTAACAATGAGAGACCGTGAAGGTCGTTTGCTTGCTAAGGCCATGAGATAAAAAAATAGACTCTATAAGGTTCGAATAGGATTGGTTAAAACCTCAACTTGTCTGCATACCTCGGCCCCTGAAGAATGCAATAGATGGCATGCACGTCTTGGTCATGTAAGCAATGAGACGATAAAAACAATGATTCAGAAACGTCTTGTACAAGGAATCACGGGTGCAAACCTTGACAAAGGACTATGCGAATCATGCTTGCTCGGCAAGCAAACCCGAGCTCCTTTCCCGCAGGCATCAACCTTTCGTTCCGAAGAGACTCTCTACTTGTTAAACGGTGATCTTTTCGGCCCTATCACACCGTGTACACCTGCTGGAAACAGATACATCTTTGTGATTATTGATGATCACTCTCGATATATGTGGACAATTCTCTTAAAAGAGAAGAGTGATGCGTTTGAAAAATTCAAAAGGCTAAAGAACTTGGTGGAACAAGAGACTGGAAAGAGAATTCAGACCTTCAGAACAGACAGAGGTGTAGAGTTTGTGTCACAAGAATTCAACACATTCTGTGAAGAATCCGGCATTAAAAGGCATCTCACCGCTCCGTATACTCCACAGCAAAATAGTGTAGTTGAAAGGTGTAACAGAACGTTGATGGAAATGACAAGAAGCATTCTCAAACACATGCACATGCCGAATTTCCTGTGGGGAGAAGCGATCCGTCACTCGACCTATCTTCTAAACCGAATATCGACCAGATCTCTTAAGGACAAGACACCTTATGAGATTTTTCGTGGAAGAATGCCTAACATCGAACATATGAAAAATTTTGGTTGTGTTTGTTACGCAAAAATCGACAAGGCCCAACTAAGAAAGCTTGACGATAGATCCAGAATCCTTGTTCATTTGGGAACCGAACCCGAATCAAAAGTATATCGCTTATATGATCCTCAAGAAAAGAAAATAATTGTCAGCAGGGATGTTGTATTCGATGAGGAAAAAGGTTGGATATGAAGTCAAAAGAAAAACGAGGTTCAGCATGAAGGTTTTGTCCTTACATTAGGGCAATTTGGAAACCGTGGACTACAAGAAATCGGCAATAATGAACACGAAGGAGTAGAAGATGAACTAGATCTAGCTCATGCAAGTCTGAGTCATCATGAAAGCTCCACGGGAGATACACAAGATTATGGAAGCATGATTCATAGATCAGGAAATTCGGATCGTGACAAAGAAAGTAGTCATGCTAATGACGATGAACCAAGTAGCCGATATAATGTAGAAATTGTTGATACCATAGGCGAAAGCTCTCAGACTCAAGCTCCGGCTCGACGAACAGGAAGACAGACAGTAAAACCCAAGTACCTAGAGGATTATATCTTACTTGCTGAGCTAGAAGGGGAGAGAATGTTACTTTGCATCAACAATGAACCATACGATTTTAATGAAGCAAGCAAGTCAAGAGATTGGACTCTCGCATGCGAAGATGAGATGTCTTCGATCGAGAAGAATAGATGTTGGGATCTCGTTGACTTGCCTTATGGTGTAAAACCAATAGGGCTCAAGTGGGTTTTTAAGATAAAGCGTAACTCAGACGGGAGTATCAACAAGTATAAAGCCAGACTTGTAGCAAAGGGTTATGTTCAACAATATGGGGTTGATTATGAAGAAGTTTATGCACCAGTTGCAAGGTTCAAGACCATACACTTGCTTATCAACCTAGCAGCTTCCCACGCTTGGGAAATACATCATTTGGATGTAAAGACAACTTTTCTGCATGGAGAGTTGAAGGAGACGGTATATGTGATGCAACCAGAGGGTTTCGAGGTTAAGGGAAGTGAAAATAAGGTTTATAAGCTTAGTAAGGAGCTGTATGGGTTGAAACAGGCACCAAGAGCATGGAACAATAAGTTAAATCATATACTTGTTGAGTTAAAGTTCCAAAAATGTGTCAAAGAGCCTTCGGTATACATAAAAGAAATCGATGGCCATCTCTTACTTGTAGCCGTGTATGTTGACGATCTTTTTGTTACAGGAACAAGTACAAAAATCATCAAAAGCTTTAAAGGAGAGATGAGCTCGAGATTTGAGATGAGTGATTTGGAAAAATTAACTTTCTATCTTGGAATGGAAGTTAGTCAATATGAAGCTAAGATCACGGTTACTCAACGGAGATATGCATCACGCATTCTCGAAGATGCTGGCATGGACTCAAGCAACCCGACGTTAACACCAATGGAGATGGGCCTAACGCTATCTAAGTGTGAAACCGAAAGAGAGATTGATGTAACACAGTTTCGCTAAACCTTAGGTTGTCTCAGGTACTTATTACACACTAGACCTGATCTATCATTTGCAGTTGGAGTCTTGAGTCGCTATATGCAATGTCCAAGAGAGCCGCATGGAGTTGCTCTGAAGCAAGTACTAAGGTATTTGCGCGGACAGTTGATCTTGGTTTGGTATTTGTAGCGTCGACTCGTACTATACCTAAGTTAGTAGGCTATAGTGATAGTAGTCGCAACATTGATCCGGATGACGAGAAAAGCACAAGTGGTCATATATTCTATCTAGGCGAATGACCAATCTCTTGGTGTTCACAGAAACAGGACATCGTAGCTTTATCCCCATGTGAGGCCGAGTTCATTGCTGCTACTGAAGCCGCAAAACAAGCCATTTGGCTTCAAGACTTGCTCTTTGAAATCACGGGAACTGAAGGCGAAAAAGTAGTGATGAGAATTGATAATAGCTCGACCATAACTTTGACAAAAAACCCTGTGTTTCACGGACGCAGTAAAACATTCATCGAAGATATCATTTCATAAGAGAATGCATTGAAAGCGGAAAAATAGAAGTCGAACATGTGCCGGGTACTGAGCAGAAAGCTGATATCTTAACCAAAGCCCTTGGGAGAATGAATTTTAAGGAGATGAGAGATCTCATCGGAGTACGAGACTTGTCATGAATGGATTTCAAGCTTAAAGGAGAGAATGTTGGCGTAATCTTGAAACCGAGAAGACTTGCTTGAGAACCAAACAATCGACTGACCGAACCGAGTTATGGTTCAAACTGGGAAAATATAAAACCTTTATAAATTAGGATTAGAATCATTAAGAGTTACCTAATGATTAAGTGTTTTCCTTTTAGGTCTAGGAGTTTTGATGTTTTAGTATTTAAGGAGGTTGAGATATGACTTAAAGATTTTGTGAGGTTTTTGATGTTTTGTTTTGAGAGTTATTCAGATTAATAAAAAGAGAGTTATTCCTTCAATCTTTGTTCTAAAAACACAAATAACGTTTGCTTCACATGATGATCAAGTTCTTTAAGTATTAAATTTCCAAATAATACGTACTAGGTGATTATCCGCATATTGTGCGGAAAAAATTATGAAATATATATTTTGATGATGTAACAAATCTTTTATATATATATATATATA
>OVAN01010157.1:706-16052 GCA_900406275.1 Anastatica hierochuntica | reverse complement strand
TAGAGATCTACTCACACATGGCAATCAAAACAACACAAAATGAAATCTGAGTAAACATATTGTACTGAATCGAAAAACAAAGAGTAGGGATTAAGAAATCTTCTCCAAACAAAGTACAGAAGAGTCGGATCTCTCACGGAATTACAAAGCTCTCCGAAGTCTGTTCTAAAACGAAAAATAGCATAATCTGAAAAGAAAACTCGAGTCTCTATTTTAGGTAAAAACATCCGGTTCGATTTGGCCTTCGGTTTGTGTTTTCAGGTTCTGGTCCGATTTCGGGACAAGGATCGATCGATCCATGTCCCTTCACAGGACAAGGATCGTTCGATCCCTGTCATTCTGTGAAGAATTTCTTCAGTCTTCTTGAGACTCTATTCGGTGCTTGAAATCCACTCCAAATGCGTTCTTTTAGTCCATTCAAGCTTCGTACCTGTGAAAATACCAAAGAACAACAAACCGCGCAAAAACGATCCGAATACATACTAAAAACCATAATTCTCGAATGAAAACCGTAGTAAAAATCGATAAAATACGAATATATCATCGAGCGATGGACACCGTTAATGAATCCTTTGATGATGAACTTCATCAGGTTTTGGATTCAAATCAGAGGCATTCCATATCAGTTTATGAATAGAGAGGTGATAGCACATGTTGGTCCAGCTCTCAGTCCTCTTATTAACATCAACTACGACCCTGCTGCGGCGGTCCGTGCTGCCTTCGTGAGAGTCCAAATTAACTGGGACGTCAATCTTCCTCTCCGGTTTCAACGCAACTTCCAATTCACTCAGGGAGTTAACACTCTTCTATCTTTTCATTATGAACGTTTGCGTGGATTTTGTGATGTTTGTGGTCGGCTCACTCATGACTCAAGGAGGTGTCTAATTCAAAATGAAGATGATGATTCTGATTTCAGTGATGGCGACGATGACATGGAGCCTCCTCCGCCTCACAATCCTAATGTTGGTGTTATTATTCGTGATCTTGATGAGGAGGAACCAAACGGTATGGTTCCAGAACAGGTCAACAATGGGCATTGACACTTTGAGCCATTAGACCAGTTAGATGATGATATGGATCATCGTCGGGCTCATCCTGAAGTTGAACAGATACGCAGGCAGCCTGAAGGCATAGCTAACATTCAAGAGGCAGAGGCAGAACCTGTACCTGAGGATGATAATTCTTCACAAGCATTATCGGACCAAGAAGATGACACAGGTGATACAGAGGTCATTGTTATGGAGGAAGATCCACTGTCTCCATCTTCAGGTAATGTGACACTTGAAAATGAAATGCATTTATATGCAAATTATTCTGAGACAGATGGTGATGACGAGAGAGCCAAGCTTAAACGCAAGTTCGTGGAGGACATAATCTCATCCGTACGCAAGAAGCTATACACTCGTGACAGAGGGGCTTCTAGCAGCGGCAAAGACAAAGATGTGGGAGGCGCGGTGGGCCCTGAACCACCACATTCACCATGAATACATATGTTTGGAACTGTCAAGGATTGGGCATTGACTTGACAGTTCGACGTCTCAAGGAGTTACGACGCAAGTACCTCCCGGACATCATTTGCCTCTTGGAAACCAAGCAGCAAGATGATTATATTAGGCACATTTGTTGCGATAATGGTTACGATTCCGTTATCACTGTACCTCCCTTAGGCCTTAGTGGTGGTATAGCTATTTTCATTAAGAACTCTATTTGTGTTTCACTTTGTTTTTCTAATGCTAATCTTGTTGATCTCCAAGTTAAATTTAATGAATTATCTTTCTATTTGTCGTTTGTTTATGGATTTCCCGAACCAACAAACCGCCATATCCTTTGGGAACGAATTGAAAGAATATCTTCGACACGAAAGGAACCTTGGCTAATTACCGGAGATTTTAATGAGATTTTATCTAATGACGAAAAGCGAGGAGGTCCACGAAGAGCGGAAAGCAGCTTCACCACTTTCCGAAATATGATCGCAAATTGCGGCTTCAAAGATTTGAAGAGCTCCGGCAATAAATTCACTTGGACGGGTAAATGACGCAATCATACGATATGGTGTTGTTTGGATAGAGCCATGGCGAACTCACAATGGTTAGCCCAACATCCTTCATCACTTGTAGAATTTCTCCTGTTTGAGGGATCCGATCATCACCCACTTATCATCCACTCATCGCACCTCATTGAAACTCGCCGAGGAAACTTTGCTTACGATCCAAAGCTCGCCGATAATGAAGAGTTTTGCGAAACAATCTCCATAACCTAGAATGATAGATCAAGTCACCAAACTGACTTACCGGCCAAACTTCGCAAGACTAGACGTGTTGTCTCCAACTGGAAACGTCGAAACACATCCAATGCATAAGTTAAGATCGGCATACTTAAAAGAGAACTTGAACAGGCGCAAACAACCGGAGCTTCTACTAGCACTATCTCATCCTTAAAACAGGATTTGTGTAAGGCTTACAAAGATGAGGAGCAATATTGGAAGTTAAAAAGCAGAAACCAATGGTTGAATCAAGGCGATCGCAATACTAAATTCTTTTTTGGCACAACTAATACTCGCCTCGCAAAAAATCGTATACTGGCTATTGAAGATGATCAAGGTAATATCTTTCGTGGCGACACTGATGTTGGTGACGCGGCAAGTACGTATTTTTCAAACCTATTTATGTCGACTACTCAGAGTAACTATACTCGTCTCAAAGAGGGCGTGTTCCAGGACTTCATTGCACGGGTCACACCCCAGATCAATGAACAACTCACCTGCTTGGTAATGGAAGAGGAAATTAGGGAAGCAGTGTTTCAAATAGGCTCAACCCGAGCACCTGGACCGGATGGATATACTGGGGCTTTTTTCCAGCAATTCTGGCCCACAATCAAAGGTGATCTGATAGTCTTAATTCAAGATTTTTTTGAACGAGGTATAATTCCGGACCAGAATAACCACACCAACTTATTCCTCCTTCCCAAGATTGACCTCCCAAAAACTATGGCGGATTTCCGACCGATAGCCTTGTGTAATGTTTCATATAAAATCATTTCCAAGATCCTAGTAAATTTCCTAACGGATCATTTACCTCATCTTATCTCCAAAAACCAAGCGGCATTTATTCCAGGTCGGCAAAGTGTGGATAATATTATTGTTGCGCATGAGATGCTACACTCCTTAAAATCCCGGAAGCGTTGGGCAAAATCATATATGGCGGTTAAAACAGATATCTCTAAGGCATATGATTGAGTTGAATGGCGACTTTTACGTGATAATATGGTGGCTATGGGCTTTGATACAACATGGATTTCTTGGATAATGACTTGCGTACGTGGAATCAATCACTTTTCCGTTCTCATTAATGGATCACCACAAGGACATATTATTCCGAATAGAGGGATTCGCCAAGGAGACCCTCTCTCTCCGTACTTATTCATCATATGTGCAGAAGTACTCACTCATATATTTCGCCAAGCGGCTGAGGAAAACAATATCAAAGGTATGAAAATTAGCAATAGTGGTCCTACGGTACTCAATCTGTTTTTTGCAGATGATGCAATCTTCTTCTGCCATGCTCATCCACGGTCTGCGAGGACTATCAGGAAAATCCTGGAATTATACGAACAACTTTCAGGTCAGACTGTGAACCTTCATAAGTCGGCTATAACATTCGGCTCTCGGGTAAGAGATGATATCAAGACAAATCTCCGTCGAATTTTAAACATTCACAATGATGGAGGAATCAGGAATTATTAGGGCTTACCGGAGCATATAGGGAGACGGAAGAAAGAAGTTTTCCAGTACATTATTGAAAAGGTTAAACAGAGAACCGAAGGATGGTCCAGTAGATTTCTTTCCGATGCGGGTAAAGAGATTCTCCTTAAAACAATTGCCTTGGCACTTCCGGTTTATACCATGAAAGTTTTCAAAATATCCATTGGTATTTGTGAGGAGATCGAACATATCATTTCTCACTATTAGTGGAGTAAGAATGGTGGAAGACGATCGATGCATTGGTATTCATGGAGACGACTAAGTATGATTAAAAAAGAAGGAGGTTTAGGTTTTCGAGATATTGAGAGCTTCAATACTGCATTGTTGGCAAAACAAATGTGGCGTATCTTCAAAAACCCAACAAGTCTCGCATCAAGAGTACTTCAAGGACGCTACTTTCCAACCACTTCAGTTCTTCAAGCAACCTTAGGTACGAAACCTTCTTTTATTTGGAAATCATTATTGGTAGGCAAGGATTTGCTTTGTTAAGGTTTACGTATGAACATTGGAGATGGCACTCAAACACGAATTTAGGAGGACAAATGGCTCCCATAAACACATCCCCGGCCTCCACGAAAATTGATAGGTCTTATATTACCTTTGGCACATGTGTATCAATTGTTCAATGAGTATGGTCAGTGGGATTTGAATACACTCCGGATGCTGTTTTCGTCTGATGGTATCAACTACATCACTTCCATACACTTATGTACAAGAAAGCCTCCAGACCGGCTAGGCTGGCACTACAATCAAGATGGTCTGTACACGGTTAAATTAGGATACTGGTTGGCAAAGCATATCTCTCAAGAGTCAAATCCTGTAGACCCACCTCCTGGGAATCCAATAATAAAAGAAGCAATGTGGAAGCTTCGTACCACACCAAAACTTAAACATTTTCTTTGGCGGTGCCTTTCTAATGCGCTTTCAACTGGGTCCTGCCTACTACACCGGGGTGTCGTCACAGACAGTCTCTGTAGACGTTGCTGCATGGGAGATGAAGACACAAATCATCTTTTCTTCCTCTGTGGACATGCAATGCGTGTGTGGAGGGCTTCGGGCATTGGACTCCCACAACTTCATGATCCTGAGCTCACTTTTGAAAGTAAGATATCTCTTCTACTTGAATTATATAATAATTGTATGCTCACATCCTACCAAAGAAAATTGCCTTTTTGGGTCCTTTGGAGACTCTAGAAGAGTATAAATATCCTTGTTTTTCAACGACATCATCAAGAATGGTACAAAGATCTACAAAGCGCAAAGGATGATGCTCTAGAGTTTTCTTTAAATGTAAATGGAGCTCCCTCAGATACCCGACGACTTCAGAGACCAAACTCCCACCGGCAAAAACCCCCCTTTGACTTACATGAAATGCAATTATGATGGTTCAAGGAATGCAATGGGCGTATCAAAAATGGGTTGGATAATTCGTGATGATAATGGCAACTTCATCTGTGCTGGTACTATGAAAGGAAAACAAACTCAGGATTCTGTTGAATTGGAAATGCAAGCGTTACTCGTGGCAATGCAACAAGTTTGGATCCGTGGATATCGAAAATGTGTATGTGAAGGAGATAACAAGACTTTGGTGAATATCCTTCAAGGTCATCAAGTTCATTTTGGTCTCCAAAATCTGCATCAGGAAATAGAGCTGTGGCGGGAACGATTCCATCAGACTTCCTTCACTTGGGTACCAAGAGTCTCAAATCAAGCTGCGGATAAGATTGCTATGAAGCCTTTACGAAAAATTTCATCTATATGTTATAATTTTTTTCCTTCTGGTTTAGATGACATTTTGTATAAGGATCAACACAATTCTTAGATAATAAAGACGTTAAAAAAAAGTAAATTATCAATATGCCTTACTCCATGTTTTTGATAGTAGCATGAATCTTATTACCCTGATTAAAAAATGTAATTATCAGGTTAAACACGTACAAATAAAAAAAAATTATTTTCTTATAACTAAATTATAAAAAACAACGTGAATAATATAAAAAAAATTTTGAACACTTACATATTCATCAGAAAGTATGGCTTCAAGCTTCAAACCATATGTGTGTTGTCTCTTCCAAACACCCAAAACTCTTACAATGATTGTAAAATCATTAGGAGGGATAATAACCTCACTTAGACTAATTTGAACCATTGTGGTGAAAGGTTAATAACAATAATTCTTATCAATAAAACAATGTCGATTAGAAGGATGCTTGTTTGTGGGTTTAATGTCAAATAATTTATATAGAACGACAAACTTGATGGGCAAGGTTAGGTTAAATAAAAATTTATTATAGTTGCTTTATAAAGAATATGTTATCTTGGCAATATTATATTGAGTTTAATACATGATCATTTGATTTTTAGAATTTACCTATATCGCATTATTGATCATTATAGGAAGCACCTTTCACGGAAATTATATATATAATTTGCTTAATTTGAAATTTTAATATACAAACTTATTTAAGTCAAACGATTTTTTTTGACTAATTTTCCGTAATTGAAACTTTTTAATTAATAATTTTGAAACCAATCACTAAACATTTAAAATACTTCCATAAAAAATTTGTTACGATTGTGAACACTTAAAGTGTATTACCTAAAGAAACAAAGATTTATTTTATTACCTTAATTATCTCGAATGTCATTTAATTTTTTGATCCGAAATTTTAAAAATAAAAAATAAAAACTCAAAACCATCAACCAATCAAATGATAACAATTAAATCAAGAATCAACCTATGAATGACACCTAGGATTTTTTCACTAAAGTGTATTCTCTTTTAATATATAAGGATAATTGTAGCCGAAACTAGATTTTTGTAGCCGAAGAACCAACCAAATTGCAAACTGCTAACCGAGTAGATGTCCAAAATAAACTCCATTCTACTATAATAGATCTTTAGGAAAAAAATTGTTTTAAAGAGATAGATTTTTTAGACTTTTTATGCATCTAGTTAGTGACAATCTCTAAATACTTTTTTAATAGATGAAAAAGAAATTCGACACAAACTGTAAAGCGATTAGGAACGCGATTTACGGCTCAGTAACAAACAACACTGCGAGCACTTCTCGGCGGCTTTGGCAGCCTCCATTTTTCGTTTTTTCCTTTATGTTTCTTGTATTTTTACTTGTTTCAATATAACATCAACAGTGATGTCTATATCATCTTCTATTTCGTCGTTGGAGGAAAACCTAACTGACAGTTATCTTCGCCAAATCTATCTCCATATCGTTTTACTTGCAGAGGGGTGTCAATTACGATGATGATAGTCACCCTTTTGATTCTCTTTGTCGCTTATGTTTTGGGTTTATCATGACAATTACAAACGAGTCAGAGTTGGGGTTTGGTTAAGCGTTGTGTCTCCCTATGGGAGTGTGATTGTCCGGCGAATATGGGTAGATTTAATCGGTGTACTTTCAACGGTGTTTGTCTGTGTCCTTCGTGCCACAGTGCTTTTCTCCTTCGGGACAATTTAATTGACGAGGTTCTCTTGTTCAGAACAAACAGTTGGACTTTAAAGCCAACATGGTCGGGTGATTGGTCATGGATGAGGAGTGCTCTACTGATCTATGAATGGCGATTTAGGTGTTACACTCTTGATGGTACCTCGTGGTGTTTGATGCATGATTTTCTCCATTATCTGAACGTAATTCATTGAGGCCTTCTTCATTCCCGAAATATTGGAAGTTTCAAACTGCAACTAGATTATATGGTGGTGACAACGTGGGAACCCTTTTCTTGCTACCTGAAATCATTGAGGGGTACGATGAAGAAGATGGTTAATTGTACCACCTCAAATTATTTTGCTGTTGTTATATTATGAAAAAGAAAAAGTAAGTATAATCTTAGTGATCGGTTCACATGGAGAATTTTGGAATGGAAGATTGTGGAAGATAACTATCAACAGAATGTATCAAGACCCTTAATATGATTAAGAAAACATAAGATGATTATAGGTTTATGCGTTTATCGATGTCAACTCGGAGGATTTTTTTAACGGCATGGAGAGTAATTACAACAAAGCATATTATCTCCTGGTGCAGGAGCGTATGGAAGGGATTACGATGTAACAAATGGATCATATTCAATGATATGTTAAATGATATAAGACGATTTGACACCCGAACACAACATCATAAAAGACCGAGAACGAAACTTGGCAAAGTTAGCAAGTCAGTATATCCGTCAAAAGAGTTAGGAAGCTTTGTGTTACTTTTTTAGTTATATGTTCATCCTAAAAATGCAATTGTTGCATATTACATGTAATTGTTTAAACCATGTTTGATATCAATAAAGTTTAAATGTTAAAAAAAAACAGTTAATGACAATATATTGCTGAATTAAAAACTTTTTTATTAAACCATTGGTTTAAAGATGTAGGAAAATGTCTCTTACAAAAAAAACAATGTATTTATTGTTACACATTAAATATGTGCGAAAAGTCCAAAAATCTATTATCGTGGAACGGAGTAATAAATATATTTAGACTTAGATAATTTAAATATTCAATGTTTCCGTATTTTTCGCTTTTCTTTTCTCTTTCATTTTTATGGGTTATGTTGGTTTGTTTTGAGGTCAGTTACTCCATATTGAGTTGCATCGCTTCTGTTATGGTGTTATACTCAAGCGTTGGTGGCTACAAGTTTTTGGTAGCTTTTTTGCTGATTTTGATATTATCGATATGATTTTTTTGTGCCACAACAGAAAATTGAATGGTCAACGGTATGGTTTATCTCTTTAGAAAGTTTTATTTGGTTTTCCCACGACATTGATTATGCTAGGTCTTAAATTTGATCCCTCTTCGAGATTTTATTTGGCATCTATTAGCGTTTTATGAACTTTACCATTTTTTAGTTGGTGGTTGATTCATTACTATAGCCCTTCTCAGTGCGTCAATACATTTCACTCTTTAGATCCGGTAATACTTTTTTCTTACTACATTTTGGATTGATTAATTGAAATAAAATACATTCGGTGTTGAAAAACCAATGATAATATTTATTTAAATATTCAAAGCTAGTGAAATATCCAAAAAAAATTAGTTATCAACTTTGCAGTCTAACCATATTTTATTAAAATTAAACTTATGCTTTTTATATTGGTATTTTGAGTATTTTGGTTATTTGTTTCAGCTAGTTTGGGTATTTGAACATGAACAGAGAAGGAACTGAATCGAATCTAATTCAAAACGGTTCAGAAGCTTCTAAAATCGAAAGAACTGTAATCTAAAAAAATTGAATATTCGAACCGTAAAACCTTAGGAGCATCATAGGACGAGCGTAAGAGTGACGTGTGTTGAAGAGTAACGCAAAGATGGTGGACTCATATATTAGACTTATACCCAAATAAAAGAGAAGCTCTGATTACCTGCCAACTACAAAGCTTCCTCAAAGAACTAGTAGCTAAGAAATATGGGATGAGATTGCCACCACTTCACCGGTTGTGAGCCTAAAAGTACCTAAATAGGGAATAGGTCGTCGATGTTCAAGCGACCAACCGACAATCCTAAGAAGGGAAGTCCGTTAGTGTGCCGTCAAGAATGGAGTCAAGATCTTCATATGAACACTAAATCCGTAGCACCACCACACACTTCGACCCTGAGAACCATAGACTGACTCTCCTCACCCCGTGAAGTGTAAGCCATCAGTGACAATACGGAGCTATGACAATCGTGAAGAAGAACCAGGGAAATCCTTTGGAGAAAATCTAAAATTACTGCTAAAGGATGTATTAGTCGTGAAGACCGTGAAGTTAGAAAAGTCAAAGGATGGAGATTATCTTACTACTCCACCGTTGAGACTCCAACACAGAGAGGAAGCACACGACCTCCAACCACTTCCTGCCAGAGATCTAAAGAAGACTAGAAGAGAGGAGACTGACCACTCTCCATGCGCCCTAATCTCGAGAAATTGACAGTCGACACAAATAAATCTAAGCCTAGATCTTGATCTTTGAATAATACTAACTTTGAAGCTCCATCCTAAATGCCGACTTCACTTCCTCAAGAACTATCACCAACTCCAACAACTCCACTGAAAACTGCCCTCTTGGCTCATTATTGACTAGATCTGAGGTGAAAAGACGGAGGACTCAAAGATGGAGGTATATTGAGGGGTCAGGAAGCAAAATGTGGAGAAGAAAAATGTGGAGAAGCGAAAGAAAAGAAATCAGAAGAAGGGAGAGGATTGACCCGACGGTGGAGGTAACTAAAGTCGGTGAAGAAGTTTAGAGATCTAGATAATGGTAGATTACTAAAGTCATGTTTCTTTTATGTTTATGATCTTGTTATTTTAAATCTTTAGAGCGAGACATTTTCTTATTTTGTTGAATCCGTAATTAATGCAGTAAGAGAGCGTTCTCACTCTTATTTTGTTGAATCCATAATTCGTCCACTTTGTTTACACAAGGCGAGTTGAACTTTAATTTGATGGATTTGAACGATGTTTCCCACGGAAAATCTCTCCTTCAAATTGACCCACAGCTGATACACTTTCGTGATGTATGTCACAGTTGATCTTACCTTCGGCTCAATAGAAGCTCCAATCTAACCAATGATCATCGAGTTGACGGTGAGCCAATTCTCTCAATTCGGATCGTTGTCAGCAAGTTTCTTAATAGAGCCATCAATGAATCATGTTTCTCTCTTCGCATTAAGAGCGTTTCACATCTCATAAACCCATTCATTATAGTTTTCTCCATTTCAATTTGATTGTAGAAATCATTTCTCCCGAATTATCAGAAGGATGAAGAACATATGGAGAAACTACCAAGGAATCTGTTGATTTTTATACAATAGATGGAGTTGGGACGGAAGACTCGCCATCACCACAAGTCATCTTTTTGATGAAGAAAAAATTGTGTTTCTTTACTACAAAATATGGTAATAATTGGCTTGAACTTTGCCAACAATCAAGGTCATACTTGCACAAGTAGACTAAAAAATGTAACGCTTTTTTTATTGATTTTAAAGGGTTTTGTGCTTTGATACTATGTAGAGTTTGGTATCGGCAAAGCTTGAATTTATTCAGTCAACTCGAACACATATAAAAAACCATAGACCGACTTCAATAAGTTCAAATCTCCAAAAAAAAATTTGAAGTTACATATTTATTGGAAATATGTCATTGCTTGTATTAACATTTCATACTAATTTGGTTGTATCAAAATTTAGTGCTTCCTGTAAAAGAGAAAGAATTTTATATTTAATATGTGTAGTCATAAAGTTTTTTTAAAAATGCAACTGATTGTTATGCAAAGTTGATTTACATGAACCTCAAGATCTTTAAATATCTAGGTTAACCATTTAATATATCAAAAGGAAGATTAGCAAAATATCTCCTTTCATTACGGTAGAATAGTTTTTTTTGAACCGTTTTGGGTATAGACGATAAGTACTTGATCTGTAAATAGGAGTTTAGGTTTCTCTTTCATTGCCAAAATACCTTTTTGTATGTGTTGATTATATAGTTTTATACGTGTGTTCCTTTATTATGACTTTTCGTTTTCGTTAAAATTATCTTTTCTTCTTCATTAAGATTTTTTTTCCTTATCATGGTTCTCTTTCTTGATTATTCATGTTTCTTTTCTACCTTATTAAGGTTTCACTTATTCCTTATTAAGATTTTATTGCTTTCTCATTAAAGTTTTCTTTTTGATCAAAAGTGAGTAATTATGAATTATTATCAATCTCAACCATCTTTTTTTTTTCTTCTGAAAATCACATTAAACTAAAAAATAGAGTACAAAGTTTTAAACACATAAATCAGAGAAAATAGAAGGCAGAAAAACACAAAAAAACAGACAAAAGTTACAATGAAAAGGAACATAATGTAGAGAAGCTAGACCAATGACTTCAAGACGAAGGCACAAACAGAGGAGACAAATGACGAGTCTCTGCTTTCAGATAGGGCACAAGCCAAGCAGGGGTCAGCAGTGAGACAAGATCTCCAACGATGCTCAGCAGACACACTCCTTGTGATTAAAAAAGCACAAAGGTGTGAAACAATTGACACATTCTCTACCTTCCACATCGGCAACTGTTGAAGAACACTAAGAAATTCAGAAGTCACACCTTTAAACGCAGGCCAGTCCGGAGGGCGAGTGATTCCTCCCACCAACTCCTTAGCTTCAATAGCAAACTGTACACGATTCAGTATATGACTTTTCACACAATCAATAGTTTACAAAAAGCTTTTGTATTTCGCATCAACTGGAGAGTCGACGAAACTAAAAGATATGCGACTATGTAATAAGACCACACCCATATGATTCCTCGCGATCCATGAGCTCCCACAGCTCATATTCTTCTTTGACCATGAACATCCTATATCACAATTTAACCGATCGACATCAAGTGGTGACCAAGATTCTGCACATGGATCGTTGGTATTATCAGAGATTTGAACAGAGGTATTATCCCTTTCTTGAGCTGTAAATCACTCCAATGAGTCAGCTTTTATCTTGTGGACAGCTTCCAAAGTCGAGTATTGATATCCTTCAAACAAAGTTTTATTGCGGTTCTTCCATATAATCCACATTATCCAAGGGAACATCCGGTGTAAGTCAAAAGGAATAGAGACATCTTTATAAACCTGAAGCAAGAAGCTAAAGTTCTCGAAGATTGAGTGAGACCTGAACCCTTGCGTTGGCAATGGGAAAGAACTTAACAACCAAGTTTGTCTAGCTTTCGGGCAAATAAATAGGACGTGGTTCACTGTCTCCTTTTTAGCCCCACAAAGCTGACAACGATTGTCAATGTGTAAGCCTCGATGATTAAGAGCATCCGCCACAGCCAAGGCTCCACTAAGTGCTTTCCACAGAATTTTTTTTATTTTTGGAGCTGTTTTAAGACACCAAATGCTTTCTTTCAAGGGGTTAACCGAAGGTTGAGCTTCAACAACTCTTAATAGTTCTTCATTCTTAAGACGATTGTTGAGCGAGTTGTCGGACTTGACCGAATAAGTTCCACTGCGATTATGTTTCCATATCCAAAAGTCAGGATGATGTAGAGAAGTTTTCATCTGTGTGATGCAACAGATATTTGCAGGAAAGAAGAGTTCCTCCAACCTTTTCATATCTCAGACATCAGTGTTGGGAATAAGGAGTTCGCTTACTCTTAGATTGAAATTAGTGGATCGGGGTTTGATGAGTGGTCTACTCATCGTGCCATCGAAGAGCCATGGGTCCATCCACACTCTAATGGAGCGTCCATCACCCACCATACGCCGTAAGTCTTTGATCAGCAACTCCCGCCCAAAGAGAAGGCTTTGCCATGCAAAGGATGGACGGGAACCGACCCCTGCCAAAAGAATATCAGAGGCCTCATGGTACCGACTCTGTAAAACGCGAGCAAAAAGAGATTTCGGCTGATGAAGAGCCCGCCAACCCTGATTGGCTAAGAGAGCTTGATTGAAGAGCTCAATATCATTAAAACCCATACCACCAACTTGTTTAGGAGTACACAACCTCTTCCAATTAATCCAACGGATTTTACGTTTATCCTCAGTAGCATTCCACAAGAAATTAGAGACCGAACTAGTGATGTTCTCACAAATCAATTTAGAGAGACGGAAACATGACATCGCAAAAACTGGCATCGACATAGCTATAGATTTAAGGAGAACCTCTTTTCTACCAGGAGAAAGAGTCTTTGAAAACCAGCTTGATAGTCTCGAATTAAGTTTCTCCTGTATATAATTAAACAGCTGGATCTTCGAGCCATTGAAGTATTCAGAAAGGCCTAAATACGAGCCTGAACCGCCCTCATTATACATGTTCATTTTCCGTTGGATTTGAGCCTTTAAAACAGAATCCACCTTCGATCTGAAATGGTTGATGATTTAGGAGGATTAATAACTTGGCCAGACATTCTTTCATACTCTTTCAGAACAGGTATAAGAACTTCACATTGAGTATTCGAGGCTTGACAAGTAAATAGGCTATCATCGGCAAACAACATGTGATGAATCATTGGCCCCGAGTCTTAAAACCTAATTCGTTTTAAATCGACCATTCCTTTCAGCTTTGTTAAGGAGATAAACCAATCCCTCTGTACATATAACAAACAACAGAGGCGAGAGAGGGTTACCTTGGCGCAAACCATGCTCGGGAAGAAAGGAGTCGTGTTTCTGGTCATTAAGAAAAACAAAGTAGTTGACAGATCGTACACAACACATCACCAGCGAAATCCATCGCCTATTAAAGCTAAGAGCAATCAATAAAGCTTCAAGATAACCCCATTCAGTTCTATCATATGCTTTAGAGATATCAGTTTTGATGGCCAGAAATTCCTTTGAAATCTTGTCATGTGTGCGTAGACTATGAACCAACTCATGGGCAATAATGATATTATCAGATATTAGCCGCTTCTCGACAAAAGTCGATTGAGTTGGAGATGTAATGAGAGGCAGCACTGGTTTCAATTTCATCGTCAAAAGCTTAGATATTATCTTATAAAGAACAAAACATAAGCTAATGGGACGAAGGTCAGTCATGAGAGCTGCCGAGTCCTTTTTGGGGATCAAACAAATCAGAGTTTGGTTCCAAACCGAGGGAATGGATCCAGAATTAAAAAAACTCAATAATCTCTTCAGTAACTTTCAGACTGATAATATCCCAATACTTTTGAAAAACCAACCATTCATTCCATCAAAACCGGGTGCACTAGACGAATTTATAGAGAACACCGTATGACGAACATCTGCGGGAGAAAATTTCTGTAAAAAATAATTGTTCATATTTTGAGTAACTCTACTCTCAAACTCAGTGAAGAATTTTGAGAAACCCAAAGGAGATGAAGAAGTGAACAAAGACTGGAAATAAGCTATTGTTATCTCTGCTTTTCGTGGCTCTGAAGTTTGTGGTACACCAAACTGATCTACGAGCTGATCAATGCGCTTATGAGCTCTGTCAGCTTTTACTGAAGAGTGGAAGAACTTAGAGTTTTTATCTCCCAGTTTTAACTATTTTTTCCGACTTCTTTGCTTCCAAAAAAGTTCTTCATCGCGATAACCTAGAGCCAACTCCTTCTTTAGTGAATATAGATGACTGAAACAAGGAGACATTGAGGTAATTTCAATCTCTATACTCGCTTTCAATTGTTGAATAAGCAGATGGGAATTAGTGTTGTTCTCTTTCTTCCACACACTGATATTTTTTGACAATCACGTAGCCTATTCAACACACCCTTCACCGGAGCTGGAGACCTTTGTTGGGGTCAAAAACTGCCCCGACGAAATCGATGCCCGAAAATGGTCTCGGAAACAATGTTCCCTCCTTCGGACATGGGAATCGTAAGGATATCCGAAAGCTCCGAGATTCCCATAGTTCAGACTGTCTCTTCCCGAACCGGTTTCAAAGCTTCGGAGGTAGTCGATCATGACCAATCTCCACATAGAGTCTGTTCGTCCGAAAGAAACTAAAGACATCCGAGTACCAAGGCTAGCGTCGATGGTCCTCTGATAAACTTCCACAAGACCACACGATACGTCCTTCGAAGCGATGCAAAACCACTAAAGGCGTTAGAGAACCGCGTCGCTTCGAAGGAATGCCTAAAATGCCGATTGACGCCAGTCCTACGAACGA
>OVAN01010156.1:465-16056 GCA_900406275.1 Anastatica hierochuntica | reverse complement strand
TATCCTTATTTACAACCTAAATATGAATGAAAACTAAGCTAAAACACACTATAAAATGCATGAAATTTTATGTACATCAAATACCCAATGCCCAACACTTCTTTGATTGAATTACAACCCCACTGTTGCTTGCTTACTTACTTTGCTTTCTTAATTTCGATTTATTGCATCTTTTAAAAGACATCTTTTTCGCTTTAGCCCGCTGTTTGATCTGACATTCTTCGTGCTACCTTTGCTCTCTGTGGATTCGATCTCTAACCACTACAACGTATTTCTGTGCGCTTGTAGTGTTTTCTCAGGCGAAAACCTGAGCTATCATTAGAGACCTTGCAGACAAGACAAGGTGAGATGGAACAACTTTGGAGGGATCAAACTCCAACTAGAGTCGAGGCCGCAACCACGGAATTGCAAGCTCTGAGACAACAAGTGGAAGTCTATACCAAGATGCTTTAGGAGAACGCACAATGTCTACAACAACTTTAATTGGAGAATGAAGCCCTTAGGGAGACAAACTCGACCTTCATGGCTACTCAAAACGCGGGTCAAAGGTTCAGGGTTCACATGCCCCAAATGCAAACTCTGGAAACTCCTCCAGCCAATAACATTAGAGAAAGAGGAGGTCAAACGGCGATGGGGACCCTGGGGAACCAGGATCCTAGCCAGGAGCAAGGTGACCCCATGGAAGTAGAGAGGCAGTAGGCTGTAAGTCCCATCCCACTTTCTGACGAAGCCAAACGTCTGGAACAGATGTTTTCCAACAAGTTTGAAGCTTTCCAATCAGTAATCGAACGTCTTCGATGTTTCGCACCCCTTTGAGGAAAAGTGCTCCAAGCTCTTACGCGAACACTCCTTTCACAGACGATATTGCACTAGTTGACATGCCCAGGAAGTTCAGCTTCCCTTTAATCAAGCCGTACGATGGGACTTTCGACCCGGATAACCACATCGCGCAATACAGGCAGAAGATCCTTACCGTGGCGATTTAGAAAGAACATAGGGAAGTTGTTATGTGCAAGGGGTTCAGATCAAGCCTGACTGCCGCCACCCTATAGCGGTACATCACGATTCCAACCAGAACTGTGGGATCCTTTGTACACTTAACGGATTTGATCATAGAGCAGTTTGCCAGCAGGAGAGTGACCCCCAAGTCATCTGACGATCTTTATGAGATCAAACAACACAAGGCGGAACCTCTCAGAAGCTTTGTGCAACGCTTCGACAATCAGAAGAGTACTATACCAAATTACAGCGTGGCCGCCATAATTTTTGCCTTCAAAAGAGGAATCCCCCTTGAAGGGGACCTATACAAGGAGTTGAGCAAGTACAAGTGCAAGACAATGGAAGACGTGCTTGCTCATTCCCAGGCGCAAATCAAATGGGAAGAAGATCTGCTTGCCAGGCAAAAATCCTAGGTCATGAGGACCGAGAAGACAACCAGGGATGATAAGCGTTATCAAAGACCTCGCGGAGAAAGCGGAGCAAAAGAAGCCAAAGGAGGGCACCGACCTTTGGGTAAGCCAGATGGCATCATATTTCTTCCAACAAACACCTAGCCCAACATATCAATTCTATCGATATCAAGAGTGGAACTAGTGGGAGTCCTAATTGAGATGGGAGACCAAGTCAGATCGCCCTAGAAGATGAGGTTACCTGATCATCGCGGAATCCAAACAAATGGTGTGATTTCCATAATGACCATGGTAACAAAATGGAGGACTGCATATCTCTAATGCTAGAATTCAACGAATTGTTAAGAAAGGGCACTTGTGGGAGTTTCTCTCTAATAGAACCAAGGAGATGCTGAGTAACCAAGAAGATGGTGTCCCAACAGACCACCAAGCTCTAAAATCTCCAAGACATGATCGAGTGATCAACGTAATATCCGGAGGATCTGAAGTTAGTGGCATCACACACGCTGCCGCAAATAAAAACACAAGGATCGCAAAAAACAACTATGGTGTCCCAGAAGCCAAGCGTCAGGGGCATATCCAAGAGACCATAAGCTTCACGGCCGAGGAGGAAGACAAGGTCTTGATCCTGCATCCTGACGCCCTGGTTGTTTCTTTGTCGGTTGTGAATTGTTTGCTGAATAGAGTACTCATCGACAATGGAAGTTCCACAAACATGCTCTTCTTTAGAGCATACACGGATCTAGAGCTCACCCAGGAAGCTCTAACCAAGAAGGCCACGCCTCTAGTGTGCTTCAATGGAGAATTCAAGCAGACTATCGAAGAGATAGTGCTACCACTCTGTGCTGGAGGAGTAAACTTGTCCACCAAGTTTTCTGTTATAGACTGCCCCTCTGCCTATAACATGATCATGGGCAGTCCTTGGATACACGAGATGAGAGTAGTGCCTTTAACTTTACAACAAGGATTGAAGTTCCCAAAATCTTGGGGATCAAGGAAATCAAATGGGACAAAGAGAATGCTCGATCGTGCTACCAGTCCATTATGAAAGGAAAGACAATCCCCTTGTAACACTTACAGATCCCACTTCCTGTGAAGCATACTGAGGAGCCGGAAGTGGAGCAGCTGGACGAGATACCCCTGATACCTGGAGAGTCGGGGAAAAATCTTAGAGTGCGGTCAAGGCTGGAAGAAGGCATATGCTAGAGGATAATAGACTTTCAGAGGTCGAACGCCGATTGCTTTGCATGGTCCCATGTGGATATACCATATATAGACCCGGACGTCATAGTACACAGACTACAAGTGGATCTAAAATACCTAACAATCAAGAAGAAAAGGAGGAAGTTCACACCTGAGTGGGATGCTATCCTCAATGAAGAAGTCAAAAACATCCTTGCGGTTGGATTCATCAGAGTGGTCCATTATCCAGATTGCCTAGCACATGTCGTCGTGGTCGGGAAGAAAAATTGCAAGTGGAGAGTTTGTATATATTTCGTAGATCTTAACAAATCCTACTCGAAAGACCCTTTCCCCTTGTCTCATATAGACAAGTTGGTGGATGCCACGACAGGACACCAGTTGATGAGCTTCATGGATGCTTTCTCCGGATACAACCAAACACTCATGCACCCCGACGATAAAGAGAAGACTTCCTTCATGACATCACGAGGAATCTACTGTTATAAAGTGATACCCGTCGGTTTAAAAACGCAGGATCTACCAACCAGAGACTAGTCAGCATGATGTTCGCAGACCAAACCGGCCTGAACATGGAAGTCTACATTGACGACATGCTGGTCAAGTCTCTGGAGGCAGAAGACCACGTCGTCCACCTAAAACTAGCCTTCTCTACACTAAGGAAGTATAACATGAAGCTCAATCCTTCTAAGTGTTCATTCGGAGTAATCTCCGGGAAATATTTGGGGTACAAAGTCACATACAGAGGTATCAAAGCGAATCTAGAGCAAGTCATGGCGATTCACGCGATCCCCTCACCCAAGAATCCATGAGACATGCAGAAGTTGACAGGAAGAATGGCAGCCTTAAACAGGTTCATATCCAGGTTGTCAGACAAGTCCCATGCATTCTTCGAAGTCCATAATTTCACCGAGAAATGCCTTGATCAAGCTCAAAGAATATCTCACCACGTCGCCTCTTCTTTCTAAGCCCCAAGAAGGAGAGCCACTGCTACTTTACCTAGAGGTTTCCGAGCACGCCGTAAGTGTCGTCTTGGTCAGAGAAAAAGGAAGTAAGTAGCATCTGGTGCACTACGTAACAAAGTCTCTTTTAGATACCGAAACCCGTTATAATCAATTGGAGAAGCTTTCTCTCGCTCTAGTCATCGCGGCTAGGGAGCTGTGTCCTTACTCCCAGACTCACCCAGTGGTAGTCATCACGTCATTCCCCATCAAGTTTGTACTCCACAAGCCAGAAGTATCTGGCAAACTAACCACGTGGGCAGTGGGTTTAGGAGAGTATGACGTAATCTTCCGTCCTGCCACGACGATCAAATCGCAAGTCTTGGCTGACTTCGTAGCTGAATTCTCCCCACCGATGATACCTGGGGTAGAAGATGAAGTTAGGATCCAACAAGAAAATAAAAGCGAGGGAGAATGGACGCTCTACGTAGATGGGTCCAACAATATATGAGGAACCGGAGTATGCCTCGTGCTCATCTCACCAAAAGAGAAGTTGCATCAAGAGCAGTAATGTGAAATTTCAAAGCCACCAATAACGAAAATGAGTACGAAGTCCTAATCACAGGACTTGGTTTAGAAAAATATTTGGGAATAGAGAACCTACGGGTCTACAGTGATTCCCAACTAATTGTAAGCCAGATGCAAGGCGACTATAAGGCGAAAGATACCGGCATGACCAAGTATCTGGCCATAGCCAAGAAGCTTCTAAGCTCATTCAAAGCATGCGAGCTCACGCCGATTCCCAGGGAATAGAACTCGCACGCGGATGCCTTTGCCAACTTACCCTCTGCCTTAAAAACCATGGAGCCAATCAACGTGCCCTTGCTCGTGCTCCGATGGCTAGCTACCGAAGAAGATTCAGAAGGACTTCAAGTGTCCAACGTCGAGGAAGAAGAAACAACGATGGATCCCTTAATTTACTACATAAGAGACGACTTCCTACCTAACGTCAGGAGCAAGTGAAAGATCAAAAGTTAAGCATACCGCTTTTGCCTAATTCAAGGAAAACTTTACAGAAGTTCCTTCTCAAGACCTTACCACAAGTGCATAAAGCCAGAGGACGCTGATTTTGTCCTCAAGGAGCTGCACGAGGGAGAATGCAAATCTCACTCTACCAGAAAAAGTCTAGTACTAAGAGCCACGAAGGCGGGATATTATTGGCCAACCATGGCCAACGACGCCCTCCAGATGGCCAAATACTGTGATAAATGTCAACGACATGCAAAAGTATCCAAGCTACCTCCTGAAAAACTCAAATATGTTAGTTCCTCTTGGCCATTTATGAAGTGGGGGATGGACATTTTAGGAAAATTTCCAAAGGACCCTGGTCAGCTGGTATACCTCCGAATAGTGACGAATTACTTTTCCAAATGGGTAGATTACATATGTTCACATCAAAAGGTTCCTCTGGAAAAATATGGTGACACGATTCAGAGTGCCCCATGAAATAGTAACTGATAACGGCGCACAGTTCACGAGCAAAAATTTCAAGAAGTTTTGCGAAGATTGGGGCATAAAGTTAAGCTTCACCACCCCAAGACATTCACAGTCCAATTGGCAGGCCGAATCCACGAACAAAACCATAGTGAGTCTCCTAAAGAAGCGCTTGGATCAAGCCGCATGCAACTGGGTTGAAGAGCTCCCAGCCACTCTATGGGCATGCCGAACTAGGATCAAGACCACAACAAGGGAAACACCCTTCGCCTTGGTCTACGGATCGGAGTCAACATCCCTACGGTCAGGACAGAGCTCTTAACCCCAAGGGAAAACGAAGAGCTGATGGCTTTGTCCCTGGATCTCCTTGACAAAAAAACGGAAGCCACGAGAGTAAGAAACTAGAAATACCAGCAGGAGGTAGCAAGAAACTACAACAAGAAGGTGCGAACTAGGACGTTTTAGCAAGTCGAATGGGTGTTGCACCATGTCTTCGATAATACTCGGGACAAGGTCGCATGCAAGCCGACCGCATACCAGATAGGTACAGAAAAGTACAGCCGACCATACCAGATCGTGGAAGTTAGAGGGTCAGGAGCATACAAGTTACAAGATAGGTACAGAAAAGTACAGCCGACCGCATACCAGATACGTTCTTTTTGGCTTTGTTGTTTTGCTTATCTTACATCTTTCCTTTTTTAATCGTGTTGTGTCTACGGATGGATATCACTCAGTAAAACATTTGTCTTTTCAAAGAAAGTAAGCCAAAAGCTAGGGGCAAATAAGTTGAATAACTATTCCTCATCATAAGGGGCGAATAAGTTGAAGCAATCTTCTAAAGAATGCTTCCAACCCAGAAGACTGCATACCAAATACGTTCTTTTTAGCTTTGGTGTTTTGATTTCTCTTACATCTTTCCTTTTGTAATCGTGTTGCATCTACGGATGGATATCACTCAATAAAACATCTTTCTTTTCAAAGAAAGTCAACCAAAAGTACGGGGAAAATAATGTTGAATAACTATTCCTCATCATAATAGTAATACAAAAAATGTACCTTTCCAAAACACAAGCGAAAAGCTTATTCCTGCTTACAAGAGAGTGGCCCATCACAAAGCAGAGTGCTGAGCAGGAAGAAAATTTCTTAACCTTGCTTACCAGGTTATAGTAAAGGCGAAAAGCTGTATGGCACGAGCACAGGAGCATCACCAATACCTGCTTACCCAGATGTGGGAAGCAGAAGAACAGACTGGAAGTTAAGTCTCTTTGTGGAGAAGAACCACACCAACAATATCAATAAGACGGATAGTGGCTTCACTGCAGGAAGCAGAATCCAGGAAAAGCTAGTGGTTATATCCAGGTAGCAGAATGCCAAAAAGCAAGTGGTTATCTCCGGGTAGCAGAATGCCAAAAAGCGTGCGGTTACCTCCGCATAATAGGGTGCCAAAATCCGTAAGTTACCTCTGGGTAGCAAAACACCAAGGGTTAATAGTCGCTTAAGTGGGGACAAAACATGCTCAAAAGCCTAAGTATCGTCCAAAGAAAAGAAAGAGGATCTCAAAAAAGGAGGATAACAAGTTATCCTAAAGCACAACGAAAGCCAGAGGCTCAAAAAGGTAAATTGAGCAAGATGTCGAAAAGGTAAAAGGCTTAAAAAGGCAGACGACGAGTTTTATCTTTATATCCTAACTAACAGCTTGTTAAAGTAGAAGATAGAAAGGAGTAGAGGAACACATAATATTCATAAAAAGGCCATAAAGGGCCAAAACATAAGTTCAAAACCCCGAGGGGCAGATCAAAGCTAAGGCCAAGAAGGCCACCAAAGAGTCAAGGCCACTAGGGAAATAAAAAGTCTTAAACCAGCCCACAAGGGGTAAAACTAGGCCCACGCAGGGGCATATTATAATAAAAAAAAAGAGAAAAAAACCCCTCAAGGTGAAGGTAGCTTGATTCTTTGTTCTTTGTTCTGGGATAGGAGGTTAAGCAGCTGTAGGATCAAGGGAAGGAGACTTGTCCAGTCCATCGGGATTGCACCGGACTTGGCATGAGGGATCTCTAGTTCATCTTCAAAGGTTGGAGCAGGAAGACCGTGTTCTTCAGCCTCTGTCG
Organism: Anastatica hierochuntica; assembly: GCA_900406275.1. Lineage (NCBI taxonomy): Eukaryota > Viridiplantae > Streptophyta > Magnoliopsida > Brassicales > Brassicaceae > Anastatica > Anastatica hierochuntica. The sequence goes on along the minus strand of OVAN01010156.1, from coordinate 8,904 downwards.
TCGCCACCAACTTGTTGCTCTCAAATTCCTCCACGAGGTCCCACGACTCCATCTCCCCCTTGAGGTAATCTCTGGTCATCTCCCAGCGGCCAATGATCTTGGCACCATTAACGGCGATGGTCATCTTCTCTGCAAATGTGGCCGCTTTTGCCTTCATACCAGCAACCTCTTGCTCCAGGACCATCTTCTCTTGCATCAAGGAGAGTACCTTCTCTTCTGCCTTATGGTTCTGAGACTCCAGCCCACGGGCCAGCACCTTCATCTCCCTAAGCTCCTTCTCAAGGCCAGCAAACTTGTCCTTCTCTGCATTTAGCTTAGCCAAATAGTCTTCCACCTGGAGCTTTCCAGTAGAAACCACCTCCATGGCGATTTGGTCCTTAGCATTGAAGAGCGAGGCAGCCAGCTGAAAAACGTAAAGAAGGAAGGTCAGCCGAAAGTAGGAGAGTAATTAAAGGACAAAGGTGAACTAATTACCTTAATCATCCCTTTTTGGACATGATCAAGGATTCCTAGGTTATCAGAGCTGGGATGCCTGAAGGGAAGACAACACTTTTCAGGTGCTCCAGAGCACCATTGAGATCACAAGCCGAGGAGGAGGAGACCTTTGCATGGATACTTTTTTTGCTTCTTGGTGGAGGTTGAAGCCCTCTAGGTCCCTTTCCTCTTGAACCAAGCAGAAGGAGACTCTGAGATCTCCACCACCTCTGGACTCTTGCTCCATGACTCTAGCTTAGCCTTCCTCGCCGCTTGAGCTCTCTTAAAATCCTCTAGCACCTTGGATCCAGATCCTGCCATATTTCCTGCAAAGCCAAAAGAAATCAGCAAGAGGTAAAATCAAAAGCAAAAAGGGAAGCAGAAAGTAAACTTTTGATGCTGCTTTGCCCTAATTCCTCCTCACTGAACAAAAACAAGATACTTCTTTCTTTAATCAGAATCTCCCAAGCCTTCTCAGTGCCCTCCTTCTCTTCCTCTGACTTCTCCACCGATACCTTTACAAAAGCAAAAGTATCACAAGATTAGTACATGTTCCAAGCACCATAAAAAGAGAAACATCCTAGACCTACCAGTGAACTTCCAAAAGGTAAAAAAGCCAAGCATCAACCCAACTTTCATAAAAAAAATCTTTGTGCCTAGTTCTTGGCAAAGGCGGCCCCCTTCCTTTCGCTCTTTTCCAGCTCCTTGACAAGAGGAGCACCAGCCCGAGGGTGGAAATAATATTTGCCTTCGCCACGGATACAGGGGAGAAGTAATAAGCATAGAGGAGCTCGTTTATACCCAGGTCGAGCCCAGGAAAGCCATTGAGGACCTGAACGGCAGTGAGAATCCTCAAGGAAGGTGGGTTCAGCTGAGAAGGGCAAATACCAAAGTCCTCCGAGACCTTCACCACCAGAGCCACTATCGTACCCCTGACTCTAGCCTCGAAGTAACTTTCGTACATAGCAATCTGATCTCCTAGATTTTAAGAGGCCCTCTTGTCGTGCTTGGCCACTCGCACTCTCAGACCCCTCTCGAGAGGGTACTGATATTTCCAAGCTTCAAGAAGCTTAGAGTCTACAGAGGAGAAGGGAGCCACCTTCAGAGAACTAGGACCCGCGTCAGTGCGAAGAGGTGTTGCGGTAACATCTTGGATCTCCAGGTCCTCTGAAGATCCTTCAACCTCCAAAGATGGACTAGTCCTGACACCAACGGACGAAGAGACTTCCAGCGAGAATTCTTCGACGGAACTGGACATTGCGACCTGAGAAGGTCTGGGTTTTTCAGATCTAGGGTTCGAAAAGGGGGTAAGAAACCTAGAAGCTAAGCAGACCCTAAACCCTAAGGATATCCTCTGGATCCTAGCCAAAAAGAAGAAATAAGGAGAAGGAGAAGAAGATTCTAACCTTGGATCTTGAAGGGGTTAGACCTCGAATGTGGATTCAAAAAGAAAGCTTTTCGCAAGAAGAAGGAAAGAAAGTAGAGAGAAAAAGGAAAGAATGAAGAAAATAAATTCAAATGTGGAAGAAGAAAGAGAAAGAAGTGAAGCTATCACATGCGCGTAATGATGAAGAAGCATAGATCTCGGAGCATGCTCTCCCTTTTCTTTAAAAATTCTAACGTAACCTAAACGATGGCCGAGATTCTCGCAACAGTTTCTATTACGGGTGATTTTGGTCGTTCTTTGTAAGCACTACGGAAGTTGGGGATCAATGAATTTTTAGCGTGTATGTAGATCGAAGAAGATGATCTAAGCTCTTAGGACCAAAAATGGAGGAAACATAAGTTAGTATTGAACTCTTTAGCCTAGGGTTTTCGTGTCTCCACTCTTAACCCTTAAGCTTTATATTTATACAAGGAGTTCATGATTATCCCTCCAAGAATCGGATATATCATAATTGTCTACATAATATATGCATCTTATCTACATAATATACATCATTATCTGCTAATTCAAATAGTAAAAATAAGTATAAGGCAGTGGTCGGCTGGCTTCCGGCTATGCAACGTCGTCTAGCTTCCTGCTTCTGAGAATTCCCCTGCCTTGAGGTCTTACAATAGTTTGCCCCATATTGCGCAAGTTCGATCTGAAACTGTGGAATAAAATGTCTTCCATATCGCTTAGGCAGGAAGCCATTAGTTGCTCAGCATTTTTAGTTGTGACTTGTGCTGACTTTGCTTCGCACAAGTGTCTGCTTGCTTATAGCTTGAGTGCTGTTAAGTATCGGGTGCGATTGCAGTAGGAGGTTATGTCTGACTCTTGAAGTCCGACCTTAGGGCTTCGAATTTCAAACTTCATGAGTCAATAACACTTTTCAAGAACCATTACTCTATTGGAAGATCTAATCCACTGATTTCACGAAGATCAGAGGAACAAATTGTAGCCATTGATGAAGATTTTGCAAATATTTGAGAAGAAAATTATAGTCATTACCATCGCGAAATATGCGCCTGCGATTGGACGGGTGCGGCTGGACTTGATCTTTTTCTCTTTCCTTTTAAATCTTTCTGTCTTTTGTCTCTTGCATTTTATCTTCATGTTCTTCCTTTTCCGCTAAATTATTTGCTTCCGGAATCATTGTCGGGCTTTCTCATCTGCGATTTAAGTTTAGATCTTCTTCCTCCTTCCTCTTTTTGCTTCTATTAGGATAGATTCCAAAGAATAACTTTTAGGGTTCCGGATCAGCCTTAGCTTCTAAGCTCTCTTTCCCTAATCAAACCTTAGATTCAAGATCGAAACCCTTATTAGCCCAGAATGACTAGCTCTGGCGATGAGTTCTCCCCGTAGCTTTTTCTTCTATTAGTGCTCGTGTTCGAAAGAGACACCTGATCAGGAAAAGTCCTTCCATCGAGGCAGAAGGATCTTTCGAGGACATGGAGATTCCTGAAGCCAATCCTCAGCCCTTGCGATCTCCTGCGGGTCCAGAGCTCTCAAAGGTTGGTCCTTTTACTAATGTCAGCTCTGAGACCTTAGAAGATTAGCGGCAAAAATATTCTATCAGGGAGAGTGCCCATCTGAGGGTTCCTGGGAGAGACAAGAGGGCCTCCGAGTTCCCTGTAGATGAGATAGCCATGTATGAAGGGTATTTCGAGACTAGAGTCAGGGGTACAATACCAGCTCTGGTGAGGAAGGTCTCGAAGCACTTCAACATCTTTTCTTCCTAGCTGAACCCGCCTTCTTGGAGGATCCATACTACCATCCAGGTGCTCAATGAGTTTCATGGGCTAGATCTCGACATCAACGAGCTTCTCTACTCCTATTACTTAACCCATGTTCCTCCTGGTGAGGGCATATTCTATTTTTGCCCCTGAGTTGGTGCTCCTTTAGTCTTGGAGCTGGAGAAGGACGAGAGAAAGGGGGCGGCTTTCACCAAGCATTGGGCCTAGAAGTTCGTTTTTATGAAAGTCGGGTCATCTTCTAGACTCCCTACCCTTTGGGAGTTCACTGGTAGGTCTTGGTTGTTTCTCCCTTTATTGCTTCTTGCTCTGACATTGACCTTCTTGTCCTTACGTTTTTGCAGAATTGTCTACCAAGAAATCAGAGGAAGGAAGAGACAACGCTGAAGAAGCTTTAGAGATTTTCGCTGAAGAAAGGAGCATCCTATTCTTGCTAAGTGAAGAAGCGTAGAGCCAGAGAAGAATTAGAGGTTTGCCTACTACTTTTTACCTCTGTTTTCTATTTTCTTCTTCGCTAACTTCTCGTCATTTTGCAGGGAACATGTCAGGGTCCGGGTCCAAGGCGTTGGAGGACATCAAAAGGGCTCAGGCGGCAAGGAAGACAAAGTTGGCGTCAAGGAGTAAGACTCCAGAGGTGGTGGAGATCTTGGAGTCTCCCTCTGCTGGGTCCAAGAGGAAGGGGACCTAGAAGGCCTCTGCCTCCAGCAAGAAGCAGAAGAGTATCTCTACCAAGCAGTCCTCCTCCTCTGTTCGTGACCTTCATGGTTCCCTGGTGCACCTGCAGAGCTCCGTCTTCCCTCCGCTTCCTTCTAGCCCTCCCAATTCTGAAAATCTGGGCATCTGTGACCATGTCCAGAAGGGTATGATCTAGGTAACTAGTTCTCCCTTGAATTTCAGCTGACTTTTAATTGTTTCTTTTTCTTCTGGCTAACCTTCCTTCTCTTTGCTTTTCAGCTAGATGCATCGCTTTTCTATGCCAAGGACCATATCGCCACAAAGGTGATTTCTGTAGGGAAGGCCCAGCTGGAGGACTATGTCGCCAAGTTGAAAGTAGAGAAGGATAAGTCTGCTGGCTTGGAGAAGGAGCTGAAGGAGATGAAGGGATTGCTCCGAGGGCTGGAATTCGAGAAGGTGATGGCGGCAGAGAAGGTCCTCACCCTGACTGAGGAGAAGGCGATGCTGGAAGAAGAGATTGGCAACCTGGATGCCAGGGTGGCAACCTTCACAGAGGAGATGTCAATGGTTGTCAAGGGCGCCAAGATCATGGGACGTTCGGAGATGGGTCGGGACTACCTCAAGGGTGAGGCGAAGTCCTGGAACTTGAGGGAGGAATTTAAGAATTACAAGATGGTGATGATAACAAAGGCGGAAGACAATGGCATCGAAGCTTCCACCTTCGAAGAAGAACTAGAGATTCCTCTAACCATGACTTGTGCACCCCCAGCGGACTCAACGACAAATGTCGAGAAGTCTACCTCTCCTGATCCTCTAGCTGCCTAGCCTCCAGACAAGAACCAAGAAACAAGTTGCTCTCCCCTTGTGGGATTTTTTTTTTTGTTGATGATGATCTGCCCCTGCGTGGGTCTGCTTCTGGCCCTTGCGGGCTTTGTAATAACTTTTCATGGCCTTAACTCCTTTATGGTCTTCCAGGCCTTATTTCTGTTTTCCCTTAGGGGCTTAAGACTCGTATTCTGGCCCTTCGTGGCCTTTCATGAATGTGTTTATATTCCTCTAGTTCTCTGTTTTTTTCTTGCCTTAGCAGACTCTTGACTAGGATTTAGAGATGACATTTATCGTATGGCTTTGACAAGTCTTTTACCCTTAGCGTCTCAATCGACTGGCTTCTGGCCATAAGCCTCAGGCCTTTACGTGTCGATCGTCTTGACTTTCGGCTTTTTTAGCCTTTGGTCTGTTATCGATGTTCCGACTATTTGACTTATGGCTTCTAGGCCTCTAGTCTTTGTCGTGTCTTGTGAGAGTTCTTGAGTTTCATGTTGGGATAATCTCATTATCTCTCTTTCTTTTTTTTGAGGGAGTTCTGCTTCTTGTCCTTAGACAATGCTTAGGTTCCCAAGACACGTTTTTTGCCCTTTGGATACCCAGAGGTATCTTCTTGATTTTGGCATTCTGCTACCCGGAGGTAACCACTAGCTTGTTGGCATTCTGCTACCCAGAGGTAATCTAGCTTGTTGGCATTCAGCTACCCGAGAATAACTGTTTGCTTTTGCTGCATTCTGCTTCCTGTAGTGAAGCCAATATCAGTCTTATTAGTTTTGTGTGTATGGGTCTTCCCCCACAGAGAGATCCAAGTGCCAGACTTTTCATCTACTTCCCACGTCTGGGTAAGTAGGTATAGGTGATGCTTCGTGCTCAGGTCACACAGCTTTTGCGTTTACTGTGACCTGGTAAGAAAGGTTAAACTATTTTGATTTCTGCTCAGCACTCTGCTTTCCGGTTAGCCACTCTCTTTTAAGCAGAATAAGCAATTTTTTTGTCTCTTGCTTTCATTCAAGTATTTTCCCTTGTTCAAGCAGAGTTTTTTGGAGCTTTTCGCTTTTGGTTTGGAAGGGTATGTTGTTTGTATTACTCCTTTATTGAGGAGTAGTCATTCAACTATTTTGCCCCTTACTTTAACTGAATTTCCTCGTGAGAAAACAATTGTTTTATTAATAGGTCGCCGTCCTTAGACGTAGAATGATTACATAAGAAAAGATGTAAAATAAATTTAAAAAAATCCAAAGCTAAAAAACGTATCAGGTGTATGGTTTTACGGGCCAGGAGCATTCTTTTAGAAGAAGTAAAACTTTAGGTGTAACGCGTTCCAGCTATTTGGTTGTACTTTTCCGTACATGTCCATAGGGTAACAACGAGTTCTTTAACCCAGTTGCCTTTGGGGTCGTCCAGCTTCTTCTTCAGGAGATTGACTATTGTCTTTTTGGTGGACTCATCTTGTCCATTAGATTGTGGATGTCTCGGAGTTGCAAATCTTAGTTTTATGCCCCAATCTTCGCAAAACTTTTTGAATTTTTTTCTTGTGAACTGCAGGCCATTGTCTGTAACTATCTCCTGAGGTGTTCTGAATCATTTTACCACGTTCTTCTAGAGGAACCTCTTGAATTGGACATTCGTAATCTTTCTCATGGCTTCTGCCTCCACCCACTTAGAAAAGTAATCCGTAACAACCAAAAGGTATTCCAGCTGGCCAAGAGATGTTGGGAATTTTCCTACAATGTCCATTCCCCACTTCAGAAATGGCCATGGAGAGATTACGGATTTGAGGTTTTCTGGGGGTATCTTGGATACTTGTGCGTGCTTCTGGCATTTGTCGGAGTACTTGGCCATCTGGAGGGCATCATGGGCCATTCTAGGCCAATAGTAGCCTATCCTCGTGGCACTTAGCACCAAGCTTCTTCCACTAGAGTTGGATCCACACTCGCCTTCATGTAGTTCTTTGAGGACTAGGTCTGCGTCTTTTGGCTTTACGCATTTGAGGTAAGGTCCTGAGAAAGACCTTCTATAGAGTTTTCCATGAATCAGGCAGTAGCGGGAGACTTGCCTTTTGATCTTACGGCATTCACTCCTTATGTTGGGCATCATCAAAGTTTCTTCTTCTTCGATGTTGGAGACTTGAGGTCCTTCGACGTCTTCGTCAGTAGCTGGCCATTGGAGAACAAGCAAAGGTATGCTAGTTGGCTCCACGGTTTTCAGGGCCGAGGCCAGGTTTGCCGAAGCGTCTGCATGCAAAATTTGTTCCCTCAGGATCTGTGTGAGTATGCATGCTTTGAACGAATTAATGAGCTTCCTGGCTATGGCCATATACTTGGTCATGCTAGCATTTTTTGCTTGGTAGTCGCCCTGCTTCTGGCTTATGATCAACTGGGAATGGATTTAAACCTGTAGGTTTTCTATTCCCAAGTCTTTTGCCAAGCCGAGCCCTGCAATTAAGGCTTCATACTCGCTTTCATTGTTGGTGGCTCTAAAGTTACATCTTATTGTTCTTGATACCACTTCTCCTCTTGGTGAGATGAGCACGAGGCTTACTCCCGCTCCTCGTATGTTGCTGGATCCATCTACGTAAAGTGCCCATTCTTCTTTGCTTTTACTTTCCTGCTGGATCCTACCTTCTTCTTCTGCCCCTAGTACCATTGGCGGAGAGAATTCTACTACGAAGTCCACCAGGACCTGTGATTTGATCGTCGTGGCAGGGCGGAAGATCACATCGTACTCGCCTAGTTCCACTACCCATTGGGCTAATCTTCTAGATACTTCTGGCTTGTGGTGTACATACTTGATAAGGAAAGATGTGATGACTATCACCGGGTGAGCCTGGACTTCCTGGCCGAGACGACCAAGGCGAGAGACAACTTTTCCAAGTGACTACAGTGGGTCTCAATATCCAGAAGGGACTTGCTTACGTAGTACATGATGTACATACAATTTCATGCATATTTTAGTGTGTTTTAGCTTAGTTTTCATTCACATTTAGGTTGTAAATAAGCATATTAGCTTTAGAATGCATCATTTAGAGTCTAGAGTCTAGTTTAGGTTTATATTGCATTTTGCATCCATCTTTCTTGCATTTGTAGGTGCTATTTTGGATGGACTTTGGGAGGCTCTAGATGGTGGATTCAAGGTGGGATTGGAGCTTAAAAATTATGGAGACAAGAGGCTAGATGCATAGGGAAGAGATGAGGATCAAAGGAGTTGTCAAAGTGGAGCAAAAGGCCACCAAAACTGCCTAGGTAGGCTCCCATCGACCCCTGGGTCGATGGCCAGCAACCCAGGGTC
>OVAN01010155.1:0-16056 GCA_900406275.1 Anastatica hierochuntica | reverse complement strand
GAATATTCATATTCGTCGTTAAATCGTCGCTAATATACTACTATTTAACGAAGATTTGTTTCGTCGTTAAATAACGACGATCGCCAGGAATTCTTCGTTAATTCGTCGCTAATTAACGACGCTGCAAAATCTTCGCTAAATTTCGTTGCTAAATGACCAGTTTCTTGTAGTGGCGGCGACGGAGCCTGAGGTCTTGCTGCCTCTTTGACTCGCTGTTGCCGTGAGGCCAGCTGTTGGAACAGGCGTTCGTTCTCCTGGGTCCTGTGCACCAACTTGAGCATCATTTGGCGGATCTCGGAGAGTTGGTTCGACATTTGAGCAGAAGTTGATGCCGAAGGTTGGGGTCCGTTAGAAGCATGCGGTTGGGGGTCTCCGAGGACAAGAGGCCACGAATTTTGGTCACTTGAGGGACCGCGAGAGGCTATTCCAGTGCTCGAAGGATCAATTAGGGTTCCCGTAGAGGACCGAGGTCCTTCTAAGGGGTTAGGTCGGTGAGGCTCTGCGGCGGGGGGATTTGAGCCTCCGCGATTTGGTGAGCCTGAGCTCGGATTGACCGATGAAGAGTCAGGTTGCACGAGACCTTGGTTGCATGAGTCCATCTTAAGATCACTTAGTCAGGGATTCGATTGCTTCGTCCCCACGGACGGCACCAAAATGTGGATACCGAATCCAACACTTAGAATTTGTTTGAGTTTATGAATGACGAAGGCTCTATGGGAGGAATCCCGTTAGGATTGAGAGATGAACAATGAGGTTTCTGTATTGATTCTTTAGAAGGCTTTACAAATGATTTGATAACAACAATAGAATGACAAGGGAGATGATCGTTACAAAGAATGAATTGTTGGAAATGTAAATTGTATAAGTGATTCTGTCTATCAGGAGTCGAGAGAGCCTTTCTCCTTACTCGTGACTCTCTTTTTATACAATCCCAACCTTCACCAGCTTCCTAACTTCTCCGAGATCCTCTCCGGATTTTTAGGGCTCTTGACCTGAACAGTTCTCGGCTTTCCCTTTAATTCGCCAACGATCTTGATCTAGCTCTAGGTCTCACCGCGATATTTCTTGGGTGTTCGTATGGCCTAGGCCTCCTCTCTTAATGGGCTTCGATTCTTTAGTTGAAGGCTTGGATCTTACGTACAATCTAAAGGTCATACCGAAAGCTGGTCGCCTGTGTGTGTCGAAGGCTGCTTTTCCGCGAAACATTCGTCAGCCATCCAGCCTCCTTTGTGTAGATTTACTATTCCCTTACTCATCTAGGCCCAAGAGGCCTCACTATCTGTTGGCGGGATCTGGTACCAACAATACTGACAAATCACCATCACCTAAACCACCCAAGCTTCTGGCGGTGCCTGGTTTGTGCGAACCTCAGGTCTCTCATAAAGGAAGTGTATTAGGCCAAATTACCGTAGTAGATCCTTGTGAGGACCAAGTGGAGGGTTCAACGACTACAAAGACTAGAGACCAAATCTTAAGTGTACATCTCCTCGCCTTTCTCCACAAAGACTGTCAGCTATAGACATGATCTCTAACCAGAATCCTATGGTAGATATTAAGCTCAACTCAAGACGTAAGGTTCAAACTAATTTGCAAATATCTTCTAAAAATCTTCAGGATGTCAGTCTGCATTATGACGTTGATCCGACTTTACCAGTGAAGACTAAGGCGATACGTCATAAGATAAGGTTGGAAATTTCTTCAGATGCTACTATCCCATATTTTCCCTCACTATTTGCTTGAAATGACTCTCTGAAGTTCATGCTAGGTAGCTACAATGACAAAGGCAATAAGCATGTCAAGAGGATTGGTGTTGAGAAGGGTGTACCAAAGACAAGGAAACACCACGTCAGTCGCACTGCATCTCGGAAGCGTGTAGTTGTCCATGCTTAAGCCTCCCCTCGAAAGAGAATATGACTTTTGCCTCCATCTACTTCTTTACTTGTTGTACCTCATACTGAGGATCATACTACTCATGATGTAGTTTCTATTTCAAAATATTCTTCAAATTTTCTTTATAAGAGTTCGGTGGTTTTCCAAAAACCATCCAATTCTTATCAGTGATCACATCCAGTTGGAACTTTCAAGGATTCAAAAACTCCCTTACAATTCGACGCCTTAGGGAACTGAGATATAAACTCTTCTCGGACGTATCATTTCATATGGAGACTAAGAATTAAGATGATTTTCTTTTTCAAATATTCCAGTGGATGGGATACGATAATAAGTTTACAACCCCACTTGTGTGACTAAGTGTTAGGCTCGTTTTATTCTAGAGAAATAATAGTGACACGAAGATAATCACTTCATCTCCACACTTCATCGACGTCAAGTTTGGAATAGTATTTCGCAGCTAGGAAGGTGGTCCTCCACACAGGGAGGGATATTTTACAAATTTTCGAAGTTTTGTCTCTACCAAATGTTTTTGAGATATTAAGCATTCTGGTAATTGTCTCTCTTGGTGGGGAATGCGCTATAACCATCTAATTCATGCCCGTCTAGATAGATGTCTTTCAAATAATGCTTGGGTTGAAATGTTTCCATCTGGTCGTAAGGAGTACCTTCAGTTTGAAGGCTCAGATCATCGTCTCATCTTTACTTACCTCGAGAATACGAGAGTTAAAACCAAAAACTCTTTCGGTTTTATTGTCGGTTACGAGAGAAGGAGGAGGTTTTTGACCTAATCTCGAATATTTGGCAGCGAGAAGTTCTAGCTTATGTGTCTGCAAAGTTGTCTTTATGCCGAACTTATCTTGTTCTTTTGGTAAAGGAACACCACTTGAATAGTCACTGGTTGGTTGAAGAAACACAAATTTCTTTAGAAGCTTCTCTCACTACTTCAACGCATGACGAGCTTGAGATAGGAAGGCTAAAATAAACCTTGGAGCGAGCCTATAAAGAGGAGGAGAAGTTCTGGAAGAAATGTAGTTGAATCCTATGGCTTCAGTGTGGTGATAGGAACACTGGTTTCTTTCACTCGTCGACACATAACTGGCAAACTATGAAGCAATTTTTTGTGATAGAAGGTGATGATGGTGCTGTGTTTTACAAAGAAGAGGAAATCGCGACATCTATAAGCTCTTATTTTCAGTACATATTCTCATCGAATGGTGCTACATATTTCTCGCTAGCAAATGACACTCCTCTTCCATAGGCTTTTGGTGCCGAGAATGAGCTGCTAAGGTGATTCCCATTCCCGATGAAGTTCAGACAACAATGTCTGCTATCAATGCGGCGAAGGCGCCGAGTCTAGATGGATTTTCCTCTGGTTTTTTCCAACTCTTATTGGTCCATTATTGGACCCCACATCACCCGAGAAATACTCAACTTCTTCACCTCTGGTTCTTTCCCGTGAGAGATGAATACTACATATGTTGCATTCATTCTGAATATAGCTACACCATGAAAGGCCTTTGAGTATCATCCTATAGCTTTGTGTAGTGTTTACTATAAGATCATTGCAAAGATTTTAACAGAAAAGATGCACTCAGTACTGCCTGGACTAATATCTGAAATTCTATCGGCTTTCATACCTGTAAGGTCAATTTCATACAATGTCCTAATAACCCATGTGAGATTTCGCATTGCCTGAGACGATCAACAGCTCAAAAATGTGGAGCTATGACAGTTAACACAGATATGATCAAGGCTTATGATCGTATCGAGTGAAGTTTTCTTGTTCGGGTCCTTGAGAAGATGGGCTTCGATCATACTAGATTCACTGGATAATGGAGTGTGTAACGACAATGTCTTACTCCTTTTTGTTAAACTGTTCTCCACATGGTTTGGTGACCTGTACGAGAGGATTACGACAAGGTGACCCTCTTTTACCATGTCTATTCATCCTTTGTACAGAAGTCCTTTCAAGGTTATGCCGAAAAGCTCATATGATGGTACTTTATCGGGAGTTAAAGTATCATGACATATCCCATCTGTGAACCATCCTCCTTTTACCGATGATTCAATGTTCTTCTGTAAGTCTGATGTAGAGAGTATCCAAACTTTGAAGCGATTGATTAATGGGTATGAGCAAGCCTCCTAACAATCCATAAATCTCTCTAAGTCTTCCATTACGTTCGCCTCTAAGACACCTCAGTCACGTCGCCCAATGGTTAAGAATAGTCTCCAAATTCAAAAGGAGGGAGGGGCTAGAAAATATTTGGGTTTACCAAAGCACTTTGGGAGGCGCAAGCGGTATATTTTTGCTTTCATTTTAGACCGAATAAAGCAGAAAGCACAAGGCTAGTCGACTCGTTTCCTCTCTACGGCTGGTACAGAAGTTATGCTCAAATTGGTCTCATCTGCTATCCCCGCATATGTCATGTCATGTTTCAAACTTCCGATGTCTTATGTTATCGAATCCAATCTGCATTGACTAGCTTCTAGTGGGACGATAAGACAAATATTCATAAAATTGCATGAGTCTCTTGAGAGAAGCGCACTAACACTAGGTGTGAGGGAGGAATTGGTTTTCGGGATGTCGAGGCTTTCAATGATTATTTCTTTGCGAAAATTTCATGGCGTCTCCTGTAACATCCCGAAGCATTGGTCTGACGAATTTTATCTGGAAAGTATTGACATTCTTCCTCTTTTATGGAGTGCTCACTACCCTCAACTATGTCACATGCGTGGCATGGGGTGATGGTTGGTCGAGAAGTACTAAAACTTGGCCTTGATTGGATTATTGGAAATGGAGAAAGTATCAAATTATGGACGGACAGTTTGCTTTCAATGACATCACCGATTACGCTGTTAGGCCCACTACCATGGGAATGACGGATCTTCGGGTTTGTGACTTAATTGTCAACCACCCTTGAGGCAGAGATTAGGACTTAATTTATGAAATTCTACCCCCATTGGTCCTCACATATTGCAAGTTTGGTACTAGGCTCGACACATCGTGAAGATTCTTTGGTATGGTTACCTAACAAGAATAGAGTCTACTCTTGCAAGTCCGGGTACAAGTCACTCACTTTTGATCACAAACTTTCAAGCCAAGAAACTTTGACTAGACTAAAAATGTCTGGAAACATAAAACCTCACCGAAGATTCATATAGGCCCTTGAGAGCATATGTGAGGAAGAGGAGGAACTCAGAGCAGCTGCAAGAGATGGGAGAAGTGGTTCAGAGTCAAGAGTAAAAGTCAGTGACGTGGTAGTTTGTTAAGAGTCAGTTTGTGTAATGATGTCTAAAATGGTAGTATAAGTAGGAGTGTGTGTTAGTTGTTACCATTCATGCTTTTGGTTGAGTGTATAGTCGAGATGAGACTAGGCGAGATCGTGATGAGATCGAGCCAATGCTTGTAACCTATTCTTTCTGATCAATAAAACGAGACGTTCCTTTTCCGATCTTATCAAATTGGTGCGCTTGTGATATTGGATCGAACAATCGCGAAGCTGGTGAACAGAAATTGAAGCACAACAACAATGGTGAACATATCGGAGCTTGATAACAAAATCGATGACTTGGAGAATCATATCAATGGCTCGTTGGGAGAAATCGGTTCGGAAGTGAAGAGTATTAGCGGTGGTTGGGAACGATTGACGAAAGCTCACGTTTAAGCTCAAGAACAATTCGACTCGTTGGAGAAGACTCAATCGGAATCGAATCTACGATTGGGGATGATGGAGAAGCAGATCGCTTCGATCAATCACACCTTGACGCGAATCGAAGCGTTGTTGTTTTCCGATAACACGAAGAAAAAAGGCATCGCATCATCGTCGGAACCTCCGCACCAGGTACGATCCGATGACTCTCTTTCGGATAGTTCACAGTTAGGTTATCGGGGAATGCATAATACATTTGCGAATCGAGAGAATATGTTGAAGAAGATTGAATTGTCGATTTTTGATGGTCATATGCCTTATACTTGGATTTAAAGAGCTGAACGATTTTTTCAATTGGGACATTATGTTGATCATGAGAAGTTAGGCTTGGTTTCAGTCTGCTTAGAAGGACCTGTATTGAACTGGTTTAATTGGGAGGAGACAGATGATCCATTTCTGAATTGGAAGCAGTTTAAGAGCAGGATGTTGGATAGATTTGCAGAGTCAGTAGAAGATGATCCAGCAAAAAGGTTGTTCAGTATTCAACAAACTGGATCCATCAAAGACTATGACAATGAATTTTAGGAGCTGGCTGCTCAAGTTAAAGGCATTGATCCTGAAAATCTGGAACACATATTCTATAATGAATTGAAACTTGAAATGCGAGAAGTTATCATTATGAAAGAGCCAAAAGGAATTAAGAAGCAAATAGCAGCAATTTTAAAGATGCAACACACAAGATTTTGTAAAGTTATGGCTGATGAAAAGCATAACTACACAAAGGCAACATCTTATCAACCATACAAGGCAACTCCAGCTATTCAGAATACAAGAAGGAATGTGGATTTTAAACCTCAACCTGAGAGTGTTGCTAAGACTGTGGGAACAAAACCCTTTCAAAGACCAAGATAGAAATTTACAGATGCAGAATTGGATGAGAAAAGGAAAAAGGGACTTTGTTTCAAGTGTGATGGAAAGTACATTGTGGGACATGTATGTCCTAATAAAGAGCTGCAAGTTTTCACAGTGGTGAATGGTTATACAATGGAGGTTTTGGATGAGAATATGGTGGAACTAGAGGAAGAATGTGAAGAAGAGACTGGAGAAATGATGCATCTATCTCTTAATTCTTTCTTGGGTTTATCGTCACCATGCACAACGAAGGTTTCGGGGTTGATGAAGCAGGTTGAAGTGGTAGTAATGTTGGACAGTGGGGCTACTCATAATTTCATACGTCCATCATTGGTAGAGAAGTTGAGATTGAAAACACATCAGAAAAAGAATTTAGAAGTTATGTTGGGTACAGGGGTGGCAGTGAATGGATCGAGTGTGTGCTGAAGGGTGTTGTTTGAGATGCAACAATTGACTTTCACAACTGATTTTATTACTTTGGAGTTGGGAAGTGCAGATGTTATATTGGGAATTCAGTGGTTGAGAACATTGGGAGTATGTCAGGTAAATTGGGACACACACAAGCTGTCGTTTCAGTATCAAGGCAATTAGGTTACATTGTTGGGTGATCTATCTAACAGTAGGGGAAATGTAACCTTGTAATCCTTGCAACCTGAGAGATTTCTTACCACTAATGGAGTGGAAATTGAATTTAACAAGTTTGTAGCATCTCATGCTAAGGAAATGACATGTTCTCCACACATTTACTCTGTGTTACGGGTATTAGTTGATGTTTTTGATGAGCCAACAGGTTTGCCACCTATAAGGGGAAGAGAACACGCTATACATTTGAAGCATGGGTGTGGTCCAATCAGTGTGAGGCCTTACCATTATCCTCATGCACATAAGGAAGAAATGGAGAGGCAAGTGAAACAGTATTTGAGCTCAGGTATAGTTCGTGCTAGTAACAGTCCATTCTCAAGTCCAGTATTGTTGGTCCCAAAGAAGGATGCAAGCTGGAGGTTTTGCGTTGATTTTCGTGCATTGAATAAGGCCACTATTCTAGATAAGTTTTCCATACCGATGATAGATCAGTTGCTTGATGAATTGAATGGGGCACAAGTGTTTTCCAAGATGGATTTAAGGTCTGGATATCATCAAATCAGAATGAAGGAGAGTGATATTGAGAAAACAACATTTAGAACACATGTTGGTCACTATGAATTTCTTGTGATGCCTTTTGGTTTAACGAATGCTTCTGCGACTTTTCAAGCTTTGATGAACGAGATTTTTCGACCGTTGTTGAGGAGGTTTGTTCTGGTATTTTTTGATGATATATTGGTTTATAGCAAGTCTATGGAAGACCATGTAGATCATTTGCATCAAGTATTGGACTTGTTAGAGAAGAACAAGTTATATGCAAATAAGAAGAAGTGCTCTTTTGCGTTGCCTCAAGTGGAGTATTTAGGCCATATCATTTCTAAAGAGGGGGTGTCTACTAATCCTAGTAAGATTACAGCAGTTATACAGTGGCCTTGTCCAAAAACAATCAAAGAATTGCAAGGATTCTTGAGACTTACATGCTACTACAGGAGATTTGTGCGGAATTATGGATCAATAGCTTGACCTCTAACTGAATTACTCAAGAAAAATCAATTTGACTGGTCTCCGGTAGCTCAATCTGCATTTGAAACTTTGAAACAGACCATGACTACGGCTCCGGTGTTATGTCTTCCTGACTTTGCTGAGTTATTTGTAGTGGAATCAAATGCTTCAAGTTATGGAGTTGGTGCAGTCTTGATGCAGAATAATAGACCAATAGCTTTCTTTAGCAGGGCATTGAGTTTGAGAGAGCAAACTAAGCCAATATATGGAAGAGAGCTAATGGCTATTGTTTTAGCTATTCTCAAAAGGAAACATTATTTGCTGGGAAGGAGATTTGTGGTGAAAACAGATCAGAGAAAGTCATGAGAGTTTGGTTGCTGGTCATTCAGGGGTTTTGAAAACTATTAAAAGACGTCAAACGACATTTTATTGGAAGAAGATGAGGCAGGATGTCGAGAAATTTGTGGCTGAGTGTCTAGTGTGTCAAACACAAAAATATTCTACGTTATCACCAGCCGGATTGTTGCAGCCATTGCCAATTCCTGATAAGATTTGGGAGGATGTGTCTCTTGATTTCATTGAGGGTATTCCTCGGTCGCACGGGAAGAATGTGATATTGATTGTGGTCGATAGATTCAACAAGTATGGCCATTTTTTGGGTCTTAAACATCCTTATTCGGCAATTGATGTGGCTCAGTTATATGTCAAATTACATGGATATCCTAGAACGATTGTTTCTGATAGGGATAATATATTTCTGAATTACTTCTGGAAGGAGTGTTTCAAGCAGGCAAAGACAAAATTGAAATACAACACAACTTATCACCCAGAAACTGATGGGCAGACGGAGGTTCTTAATAGATGTTTGGAGACTTATTTAAGATGCTTCACTTCTATGCATCCACGACGATGGTTCAATTATTTGTCATGGGCTGAGTATTCCTACAATACAAACTATCATACTGCCTTGAAATGTACTCCTTTCCAGTTGGTCTATGGCAGAGAGCCTCCTCCATTGATACGATATGAGACAGGATCTACAAAGTGTAGTGAATTGGAGACTTTATTGCTGGAAAGGGATACATTTTTATCTCATATTAAAGACAATTTGTTGAAAGCACAGAGAAGAATGAAGAACAATGCGGATAAAAAGAGAAGAGAGTTGGAGTTTGAGGTGGGATCTCTTGTCTTTTTGAAGTTGAGGCCTTATAGGCAGTAGTCTGTTACAAAGTGTGTGTGTTAAAAGTTGGCTGCCCGCTATTATGGCCCTTTTGAAGTGTTAGCACGCATTGGACCAACTGCTTACCGACTGAAATTGCCTCAGGAGTCGAAGATTCACCCAGTGTTTCATGTTTCTCAACTTAAACTTGTATTAGGACAGGGACATTTGGTGAATCCTTTGCCTTGTTCTTTGTCTTCTAATGCTGAAATGTTGGTGGAACCTGAAGACATATTAGACACGAAGTATGATGAATCGGGTCAATTGCTTTGGAAAGTGTTGTGGAAAGGCTTACCTGAGCATGAGAATACTTGGAAGAAAATGTCTGATTTGAAGCAACAATTTCCTGCTTTTGCGCTTGAGGACAAGTTGCGTCTGCGCCACGGGGGTATTGGTAGGCCCTTGAGAGCATATGTGAGGAAGAGGAGGAACTCAAAGCAGCTGCAAGAGATGGGAGAAGTGGTTCAGAGTCAAGAGTAAAAGCCAGTGACGTGGTAGTTTGTTAAGAGTCAGTTTGTATAAGGAAGTCTAAAATGGTAGTATAAGTAGGAGTCTGTGTTAGTTGTTACCATTCATGCTTTTGGTTGAGTGTAAAGTCGAGATGAGACTAGGCGAGATCGTGATGAGATCGAGCCAATGCTTGTAACCGATTCTTTCTGATCAATAAAACGAGACGTTTCTTTTCCGATCTTATCAAATTCAAAAATTTCTTTGGAAGTCATTGAATGGTGCTTTGGCGTTTCAAGATCATCGTATTAAGAGAGACATTATTACAAATGTCTCATGTGTTCGTTATAGACTTGTCGAGACGATTGTCATATTACAATGTCCATGGGAACTCGCTCCTTTGATATTTCCACATTTCACATCTATACCGACCATGAAAGTTTTTATACAGA
The DNA here is from genome assembly GCA_900406275.1 of Anastatica hierochuntica. Lineage (NCBI taxonomy): Eukaryota > Viridiplantae > Streptophyta > Magnoliopsida > Brassicales > Brassicaceae > Anastatica > Anastatica hierochuntica. The sequence continues at coordinate 5,899 of OVAN01010155.1, read as the reverse complement.
GTATGAGGATGTCAATCAATCTTCCACCAACCGGGACACGTAACTGTTGCTTACACGTGGATATGTTGGTGTTTGTAGAAGGTTTGGAATCAATTTGTCTTCAATAACGAGAGCTGCTATGAGGAAGATCTTCTTGTTAAAGCTCTACGTGATGCCCATGAATGGCAAGAGGCATGGCTAAGATCTCTAAGACCTCGCGGTAGGATCACGGTAGACATGGAGCACGAAGACCCTTCTCTACCCCATTAGCCACTACTTGCTAGGTTGATGCTTCACGGTGAACGACTGGTATGGGTTGTGGCATGAGCTAATTTTACCGTGATCATGCGAGTAGGTTACTTGCTAAGTGTTCGACGTAGAAGAATGATGTTTTATCGCCTTTAATGGCTGCAACTTGGGTTATTTTGCCTGTGCTTTTACAAGCTCAAGTGATGGGGGTTACAGAGATGATTTTGCTCTCAGACTCGTAGCTATTGTCAATTTGAATATTCGACAAGAAAATCATATGGATAATTAGAGAATTCTATTTGATATTCGCCTTCTAAACTTTTTGTTGCTTTTAATCCTTGGACAACCAATTGTGAGGATGATCTACTAGTTAAACGAGCATTTCATATTTGAAATACTCTGGTTCCTCAAGTTTAACGAATTTGTATTTTCATGACCCAAAAAAAAAGAAAAAGTAGCTTACTCTCAGTCCCGTCTTTCTCTGGTAATTGGTCGTTTTTGTGCTTAATGAAGAATACAAGATCGAGGAGTTTGTCGAGAGCCAGCTACTCCGATAGGACGGCTTATGCTAGGAAAGTCTCGACATCCGACGAAAGGAGGTGAAGCACACCTTTCCGAGCTCCACCGGTAGAGAACGGCAATCGACGTTTGGTGATTTTAGAAACTGGTAAGCGGAGAGGGTCGGGTTGGTGGAGTACCGAAGCGATAACAGTTTCTATTTGACTCCGGATTTTTGTGTTACTCGAGACTGTATTCTATCCCCCGTCTGGGGTTGTTTTTATCTGTGTAGTTTACTTTCCTTTCTTAGTTTAGTTTTATTTTTCGTTCTTTTTCAGCTACTAGTTATCTTTGTATCTTGTGTTAAAAACCAAAAAATGATAAATACTCATAAAATGATTTATAAATACGAAAACCGTTTATAAAAAAAAAAAAGAAAAAAACGATTTAATCATATTTTCATTCAACGTAAATACTCAGAAAATGTGTTTAATATTTGTGTAAACAAAAAAAAAAAGAACTAGTTCATAGGGCATAAAGGGAAGCGCTTGAGGAGACGGCAAAAGGAGAATCAGTTCGCGGCTAAATCAGTCTCTTCGTCTGCTGGTACCTTCTCATTCCGATCCTCAATTTTTGAATCTGCGTTTTCTCGGATCTCTTCGTCAATTTGATTTTTGAGTTTCAGTTGTTCCTTCGAGAGAGCTTGCTCACCTCGAATTCTCAGATCCTCTATGATTTTGTTAGTCCCTGATCTTCATCACTGATCAGTTTCTCCATAAAATTTGATCTCATTATTTTCCGTCTTCTTCTGTGATATCAACATTTTGATCCAGCCGGAGTACGAAGTGCGATCTCATCTGATACTGTCTAATCTCGGAGCTCTGGCTTATTCATTCTGATCTTACTCTTCCGCAATGGTTGTCTGCAAATGCAGAAAGGTATGCTAATGTGTTTGTTTTTATCCCTCTTTTCTTGACCGTGACGACGCTTTCACGAAAGTGTTCGAGATTTCAAAATATTGCAGCTGAGTTTTCAGCTAAACTTGATTTAACTTTCGATATGTTTGCATGTGTTGCTTGTTGCGACTCTTTCTCCTTATTTCATGCATTTTGATCTGGATTTGTATTTTTTTCCCAGTTTGGGTGAATCATGAACGATTTGGTTGTTAGTAAAATTTGATCTTTTAGAGCTCATCATGTCAATGATAATGTTTTCCATTTTTTGTTTTGTTTTGTCAGGCTACTAAGCTGTATTGCTTTGTTCACAAGGTCCCTGTCTGTGGGGAATGCATTTGCTTCCCGGAGCATCAAACTTGTGTGGTATGTTAATCAAATCAAATGCTTGTTGTTACTGCAACATGATAGTTTTCTAGGGGGGAACTAGCCTCTTGTTGTTTTGAAAATGGTTTCCTTGTAGAAATCTACAAAATTATGTAGAACATTTAGTGTAACATGACTAGAAGCTTCGTCTCTGATTCTGTCATGGAGTTGTTTCATACGGTGTTTACTTTCTTTACTTAGACTTTTATTGATGATGTCAATTTCACACTAATCCATCATAATCAACACGTGATTAATATTAGTAGCAGCAATATCTATTTCTTGGTGGCATATCTCTCTTGTTTATTGTGACAATGTGATCTGTGTGCACAAACAGCTACCTGCTCTATTTTACATTTTTTTTCACAGCTGTTTTCCTCCATCTGTAGTTGTAGATATCCAGAATTTTGTGTCTTCTTTTTGCCTTCGCTTTATGGTTGGCATGTAGGGACAATACTGAATGATTTTTTGATCTTGTTGTAATCAATAGGTCCGCACTTATTCAGAATGGGTGATAGATGGAGAGTATGACCAGCCAAAGTGTTGTCAATGCCAAGCAACATTTGATGAGGGGGCAGGTCATCAAGTCACTCGGTTGGGTTGCTTGCGTACGTCATCTGGCTCTTACTTTTGTTGGATTGAATTTATTTCTAAAACATGTGCAACTAAATAAAAGGAACATTTTTTTACCCTTTAATTGTATCAGATGCTATACATACAAGTTGCTTGGTTTCCCATATCAAGAGCTTTCCTCCTCATACTGCACCTGCTGGTTATGTGTGCCCTTCATGTAGCACCCCTGTAAGTACTATTGATTCATTTTAATGTAGTCACAATGTTTTGTCCTGTTTCTATCGGCATTTTTTTCCTTGCGCGTTGGTATACCGCGGGAGCTCTTATTTGGTTTCTCAGAAGCAATAATAATCGCTGTTACTGGATCTGGGCTAGCAGAAATATTTTAAGTGGAATGATTTCATTGTTTCTCTGGAGTGATAGTGATGGCTGTTACCGGATCTGTGCTATTCTTGCTTTCTGGCCATAGAAACTTTGTAAAGACTATTGACATGTGGAGACCCAGCTGTACATTTCTGAGTTAAATGTTGTATTCTTTCATTGTTCAGGCAGTAGTAGTACATGATTTTCTGGTTTAGTTAACATCTCAAGTTAATCATTATTTGTAAAGTAGCAGATGAAAGCCCAGCAATCAAAATTATGCCTGTGATGCAGACAAATCTTGGAGAAACAGTTAAAGTTGAATAGATATATTATGCTCTTTTGCATTAAATTTTGGATGGCTTCTATATGCTTCCTATGTACTTGTGTGTAATACTTCAGTTCTATGATGTAATATACTGGAGGTAGCTGTCTAGATTCTTTTGGTTACTCAGGGTTTGAGTGATTAGCATCCTGATTGTATGCCATTGCTTCTTTCTTCCCCACTTTATTTAGTTTAAAACATTTTTGTAGCCTCGTTTTATATTTTATCTTGCTTTGGAATGATGTTCCATTCTTGAGAGAGTGGCATATTATATGTTCTCATATGGTCTTTTAAATGCAGATATGGCCTCCTAAGATGGTCAAAGATGCGGGTTCTCGTCTTCATGCACTGTTAAGGGAAGTGATTATGCAGGTGTGTTTTATCTTTTAGCATAATTGTTTTTTTGCATATTATTCAACTTCCATTTTAAAAGAAGTTAAAATCTTTAAAGTATTACCTCGTCACGTGTTGCACTCACTTTAGTCATCTCTCAGTGAGAGCATATAACATTCCCAGTGTCGTGGATGTATGGAATTATCACATTGTTTGTGTTGACTAATGAAAATTGACACCGCCTGAAAAGATCACAGGTTTTGTTGGATTTTTAATTTTCTGTCTTCTATATGACAGACTGGACTTGAGAAGAACTTACTTGGGAACCATCCAGTTTCTCGATCCACTGAATCTCGTAGCCCACCTCCTACATTTGCGTCAGATGCAGTAGTTGATGTGTCATCATCGTCTCATACACAAGAGGGGAAGAACCTTCCTGATGGTTATTCAGTACCTGCGGTTTCAGAGATAGTTGAGATCGATGTTCCTGCTTCTGCTGGGAATTACATGAAAAGCTCAAGCCCTGGAGTAAGAAATTCTTCTAAAAACTTGGCTATTTTCACAAAAACTAGTTGCAGTTTCTGTTTTCCATCTATTTTTTGTCATAGTTTTAACTATCTATTGCTGTTATATATAGCTTGCCGCTGCTGCACGGAAAGGTGTACCTGCTGTTGACAGGCAGAACTCGGAGACTCTATATTATGCTGATGATGAAGACGGGAACCGCAAAAAGTACTCAAGAAGAGGTGGGAGAGGAAACTTATATTTGAGTTACCCCTCTTGTCTGAAATAAAATATGTGTTCTTCCTTTACTTCAAGCTTTGATTACGATATGCGTCTTTCTGAGAGTGATTGCTTTTTTTTTTTTCTCTCTTGCAAGGTCCTCTTCGTCACAAGTTTCTGCGGGCCTTACTACCTTTCTGGTCGAGTGCATTACCAACCCTACCCGTAACTGCACCACCTCGTAAGGATGCAACAAAGGTAGAAGATGGTTCAGAAGGCCGTGTAAGACATCAGCGATCATCAAGGATGGATATAAGGAAAATACTCCTTCTCATAGCAATCATGTGAGGCTTGTTTACAGATTTAATTTCTTTTTAGGTGTGGAATGGCGTAGTATATGGGTTGCGGGCTAAAAATTTGTATGAACGATGTGCAGAGCGTGTATGGCTACAATGGGGATTTTATACTACAGACTTGCACAACGAGTAATTGGTCAAGAGATACCCGATGAAGAACAACAATGAGGTAATATCTTATCAGACCAGGAGGACAGGACTGGCTCAACATTTATCATACATATTTTCCTTGTTCATCCAAATCAATTATGAGTTCTAGAAAATGTTTTCACAAGTTGAGTTCGAGATTTGTCTTGACCTTTGGTGTCGATGTTTTACATTTTGATTTGTCGCTGGTCAAGTCATACTTGATTTTCTGTTTCATAAGACGTTACTTTTAACACTACACAGCTCTTTTTCTTTTATTCAACTGTACGACTCTAATTTCCCAAATTCCCTGAATAGAACAATCAGCAAAAGCTAAAAGAGTTATTGTTATTTGGGGAATTGGATCAACAGGGAAAAAAAGTTTTTTTTTTTTAATTGTTTCTATTTTGTCTTTTACCCCTTTTTTTTTACACTCTAGAAAACCTTTTTCTTGTTTTCGTTCATACAGTGAGTTTTTTTTATTATCACACCCCAAAGCATTTTACTGATACAAATATCTTTTTTTATTATTTGGTTAGTTTCTTAAATATATATTTTTGTTACTCCACAAAATTCACCAATAAAAGTTTAATACTCTTAAGATGGCTCCGGTAGTCCGTATTGGAGTTTGATTCTCCTATGACATAAACCCCAACCTATTAAACAATATTCGGAGTTCGATATTGTGGATTTTTTTTTGTAAATTATGTTTATATGATATGGCATTTAATATCCAATGCTATTATAAAAATAAAATGTTTATTGTGAAGAAACACTCACGTATAGGAAGAGTTTTCTCTGTATATTGATCTGATCACAACTTCTCTTATATACAGAAAACCTAAACCTATTCGTATGTTCCTCTTGTAAAATACATAAAAGTACTTATATACAAAATGGAAACTATACAAGATACGGAAGATCCTAATACCCCTCCCCCTCCTGTTGAGGTCAAAAACGGTCCCAACGAAACCGATGCCTGAAAAGGGTCTCATAAACGATGTTTCCTCCTTCGAACATGGGAATCGTAAGAATATCTGAAAGCTCCGAGATTCCCA